>CAKJPN010000019.1:0-38861 GCA_917208275.1 Patella pellucida | reverse complement strand
AGAGATATGGGGTTTAACGTCCACTCAACACAACTAGGTCATTTCGGGACTAACATATGGTTTAATTTAATTTCAATAATTCGCTTGCGCGTAGGGGTCTTTAGCAGTGGGAGGAAACCGGGGTGATAGGAGGAAACCCACGAGGTTGAGAAGACTCCCCTATCTCCATGCCACATACGCTTACACCAGGGCTCCAAACTACTGTCGAAAGTCAGAGATGGCCGGCCAGCTAGAGGTCGAAGCGCGGCACTCTAGACCACTAGGCCATGCCAACATCCCGACGTTGAACAGTGTAGCTCATAACTTTCGGACAAGCTGACTTTTCGAGCAGACGGGTAAAGTGAAAAAAAAATTATTTCATCTGGTTGGCAAAATAAAGTTCCCGAAATCTAATAAAACATTATTTTTACGGGCTGGAATAGCAGTAAAACGCGTTTGCGGCCGTCAATAAATCAAAAACATTCGTGCGGGGTCCATACAAGGTCAGCTCCGCTTCTTCGCCTCTCAAAGAAAACTGACACCGCTGTCTATAAACCCGAAATTTTTCGTGAATTTTTAGTTTTGCTTCCTTAACTGACATCGAGTCCAAATAAAACACTAATTTTTACTTTACTTGTAATTGAATATCACAAATATGGACTGAGTTGACTATGGATTAAAACATTTTGTCTGGACCCACTCTACTTTCTGCGACATTTTTCGGGCATCGAATATTATTTGTGAATGTGCGGATGCAACAGTCTGGTTGGATGGTTGGAATTCAGAGTGGGGTTTCGGTTACAAAACCATTAGATACGTCTGGAGTTGCTTACACGGGCTAGAATAGCAGAAAACGCATTTGTGGTGATCAAATTTTCAACCAGAGGGCTAGGCCCCCATACCGCGCGACGATTGATTGGTTGTTTGGAATTCAGATCAACCAGGTAGACTATATTGGGCAAAATGTAGGTTGTTGTATTCACAGACTGTAATAGCAGGAAAACGCGTTTGCGGTAGTTAAATTTTCAAAATTTTCTATGATGGGGGGCAGGGATACAAGCCAAGTCCCGTTCTTCGCCCCTCGAGGAAGACCGGTGCCGCTGTAAGTAAACCAGAAACAGTTGCTCTTAGAAAACACTGCAACATTGGAGCAACTGTTGCAAGACGTCAACATTGGTTCTGCTGGACCAAAAGTTCTTCGTGCTTTCAGTGCATTCAATGAAGTCAAGCAGCGGTGTTTCGGAACCAAATTGCAGGTTGAATACAAGCAACCCATCAGCGCTTTCGAAACTGCGTACAAAAGGGATCTAAGACATCCTGAATATGCACATAAACTATTGTTATGCATATTCACCTATTGCTCTAGACATAGATAAGTAATGTGGGCCTGTTTTCACGAAATAACTTTATATAGTAATGATTTTAAAGTGCTAGATTGTAATATTCCAAAAAAAATTGTAATAAAAAATGTTTAATTGTTAATTATTTCAAAAACGGTCTATACAGGATTTTGATTTCTTTATGTTGGTTGCCCATGTGGTCTAGTTTCAGAAAAAAAAAATTGCTCCTTGAACTTTTTGTTCACCATACCGAAAATTCACCTGAACAGGGCCCGCGACATGGGCCTTGGGTCCCTGGGACAAGCAACTCGGCGAGGGAGTGGGCTTTGTGGCAATCATGCGGTTGGTGGTTCAAATCTTACTTTTCATGTGGACGTATATTGTCGTCGCCCCCGTCCGTCCGTCCGTCCACAATTGTTTGTGAACACACTACAAGTCACAATGTTTATCCGATTTCAATGAAACTTGAAATCACAATAAGATCTCGGTTACTTTCGATATTAGCTTATATCGGACCGTAACTTCGTGGATTATGGCCCCTGATTGTACGAAAAATCACGTTTTAAGTTTAGGAACAGTGTAGAGGTCACAATTTTGAACCCATTTTGATGTAACTTGAAATGCATGTTTATAACCCAAAGATCTGTAGTTCGGGTTTTATACTGTTCTTGGTTTAAAGCATAGTTTTGTAAAGAGTAGAATATGAACTGTATGATATGTTGATCCTGATATATTGGGATATATTGTCGATGCGCTTTAAATATCTGGATGCAATAGACGCCGTGTAGACAATTCTAGATACATTAAAATGTTGGCAATAGGAGAGATTACTATGGCTGCATCGTCTCGATTATAATCCTCCCAATGTTACACAATACAATAACCTCCCTCTACCGCGTATTGTAATTACAGAATACATAATATTATAATTTTAATTTCTTTTTCAAATTTTATTTAATGAATGGATAATTTATTTCTTTATTCTAAATTCATCAAATATGGCTGACTTTATATTACCAGTCTGTCTGTCTTTACTTTAAGTTAATATTTTGATTTAAAGTCTATAAACTCATTGCCTAAAAGCATGATTTGTTTAGACTGTTTTATAATCTTTGAATGCCGATAGGCTTATTAAGAGAACCCCTGGTCATAGATCTATAAATAAACAATAGTCTGATCAGTGCCAATCCAAGTGTCAACGCTTTTTCTTATCTATCGCTTAAAGGACCTAAGTCCGTAACTCAAAATCCTCCAAAATCGTCGACATCGAAAACACGAATTATTGGTCAATTTAAATCAACATTGCTGATGTAAACTTACCGGGAAAAGATGAGCTTCTGATATCCGATATTTAAGATAAAATATTATTTTAACATTGGTACACGAATCGTGTACCATAATACGCTTCAGCTCCAGTTGTATTGAGAGACTCGAGGGACGAGGCTAGACACATTGCAGTAAGTCAGACGGAGTTAGTAGACTGGAATAACTAGACGCTCGACTTTCGCACATGATTGACATTGTTGGCTTATTTCGCCAAACATAACTGATTTGAAATTGGAGTAAACACGGAAACCATTGAATGTAAATCAGTTTATATACATTCATATTACAGTATTATATGCGTTGCGAATCACTTTTATGAATTTCTAGGCCCAAAATGTTAGCGATTTAGCTCCTTTAAAGGTTATTAACTATTTCCAATTTCTACACTATTAACTATGAAATTTATTTATATCAATTTAACCTCTTCATATGATTTGTTACAATATATTTTTACGCCTAATTTTATCTATCATCTGGTTTGTTGAAAGATGTCCTGTTGTCTGTATGCAAATAAGTTTGTTAAAAAGGTCCCTTCACAGACAAGAAAGATAGAAAAATATACAGATCAGATAGGAGATAGGCTTACGTTACTTATTAGTCCTTGATAGACCATGTATATAACATATATTTAACTGTATATAAAGAAATATTAAACCAGATTTCGACTTGGACTTTACAGGGACTATCCCGATTTGAACAGAATCTCAAAAATAAATGTCAAAGTACGTATGAAATTTAACCGCCAAAATATAAAGGAATATTGTATGTACCTCCAAAATTTCAACTCAAAATATTGAGTCGTTTGGACGTGAACGCCAAAACTGCTTATCCGGACACGTAATTGTGCTTTGAGTGACCTGATATTCGTTTCCCATTCATTTAGGGGTCTGTATAATGAATGACTAATGTGATGTACTTATGATGAATGACTAATGTGCTGTACTTGATAACGAAAGTTAAATTTCGCCTACACATTATTTTTATAAAATAAAAGTCTGGTTTTATCCTGACACAGCATAATGCAGCTTTGGACACCGGTCTCCATTTCCAGACTGGTTTACGTTGTTTGAAAACGTATGACATATGTTGAGTTAGATTCTCGACCCTTGTGTAGATGATTTTAAGGGATTCTAACACCGAATTAAGCAGTTTAATTCTTCAAAATGTTTTCGGGATCGGCCCTTTAATATACAGTGACAGGTATAACGTCATTATGTTATCATCTTACATCCTTGATCTTGAGCTCATTGTGCTACCTGAGAGGTATGTGCGACCTCGTGACACCTTAATTACAATAAATCATATAGTTTATTCAGCTCGATGTAAGACTTTAAAATAAATAGATACAGTTGGTTTAACTTGAATAGAGATTTCTGTTGAGTCACGTTATATATTTTACGCACTGATGCTGCATATCGTCTTACATATTTGTCAGGTGGGACTCTTATCTCTCACATGAAATAAAATGAAACGGCGTTTAACGTCCTACTTTTCTGCTCCATCAACGCTAATCAAATCGGGCATGTGCCATGCAGTGTACCCCTACCCCCACTCCACACCACCCCCACTCTGAAAAGGGGAAACCACAAAGGAACTTTCATAAAGGTCTAAATAGGTCTCATAACTAGAAGTTATATGGTGTCATGTACAAAGATGAATATGCCTAATCACCCAGTACAACGTGTTACCAGCCTTATGTTTCCATCTGACCAGTAGATGTAGCCTAGCTTATGTAACTCACCCTTCGTTAGTCATCGACGCGTTATTTTTACATCTTCTGCCTCGCCTGGACTATCTAAGCTTCAACTACATGGATACTTGCGAACTAAACTTATTAAAACATTTAAAAGGTGTTATGGCCGTCATATTGACTTGATTGGTAAATATAACATATTTCCCTTGACAATTATTCTAGACGTATTTAATTGACGCGTATACTATCTCCCGGATAATGTATGTCTACTACATCTTTAACACTGTTCATCGCATGCATTTTACATAACGATTCCATTGGCCAATTACGAGATTTCGCCGAAAAGTTTAGATACAGCTATGTTGGGTGTGGCGCGCCAGGCAGGGTAAGCTTACTCTTCCGGACACCTGTTACCACCGTTTATCGTGTATTTTGTACACGGTGAACAGTCCATATGCTGATAAAACTATTTTTTCTGATTACACTATTTTGCCTATACCGCAAGTTTTGTGTGCCAGTGAGTAACGTACCATTTATACTGAGTGACAACTGCCCAATACAACTTTCTCTGCGAATCATCATCGTTCGTGTTGTGAGCAGCGATACGGACATTCGCAGATGAAACTGGAGCCTAGACGATTATCACGATTTGACCACGTAAAACTTTGACTTGACACACTGATGGTTAATGAAAATCGTTCGTTCTGGAGGCAATCTCCTCGCGAAAGAATATCGGACCACGTTCACGTTCCTGTCAGTATAAACGACTCCATCTAAATAGTAGTTAAATATACATTTTGCAAGAGCTAAATCTGATTGCTGAACGTCTTAATTTTGGCTTAAGATGTTATAGAAATTATAAATTAGATCTTTATTTACACAACAAGCCCAAATTGAACTCTGTAGACCCACGGGTGGCTCGGCTACAGCTTAGATTTAAATAGGATTTCACTGTTTGATTAAATCAGATATGGCGCACCGTGGTGAGATTATTTACTGTTATGTTTACGTCATCAGTTAGATCGAGGCCGCATGTAATTGAAAACTTTACTTGATAATCGAGATTATGTAGTTGGAGTTAACGCCTGTCAATCAAACGATCGGCGAAGGTTAAGAAAATTTCACTACCATTTCTAGTCAAATATTACAACGTTGACAACTATGTTCACAATAAAGTAATTTTACTGAAATTTTCAATATATTCTTCTTTCATCATCTGCTTTTGAACTGTTGTAGCAAGAATGGACAACTTTCTATAAAAAAAATCTCCCATAATGTATCTTTAAATAAATCTCGTGTGATTGTCGCGTTTACGGTCGCGGTCATGCTTAGTGTAAAGGACCAATCAGATAGTTACCGCGACCATACAATGGATCTGACGACCACGACTCTTTGGGATACATGACAAACAATGTATAGACGCGGTGTATCCGGGCCGGCGATTGCTAACAACGGCACCAGCCTCTGTCTGAATGGTAAACTTCATAGTTAAACTGCATTGGCCGAGAAATTTCATCTCGATTTTCCGGCGTGGTTTCCCCTTTTCAGGACGGCTGCCTAGTCGTTCGGATGGTACGAAAAACCAAGGCCCCGTGTACACATTGGCATACACGTGAAAGATTCCTTGGTAGTTGGAATTCAGTTGCTGCCTGGGCAAAAATTTCCCCCATAGCACACTGTATGGCGTATAGCATAGGTAAGGTGCAGAAGAGTAGGACGCTAAACCCCATTTCATTCATTTATTCATAGTTAAACACAGTAATATATCTGGCCATGTCCGTTTAAACTAATGTCTCACATACAGCGAAGGTCTGAATAAAAAACCAAAAATAAATGTTTAAACGTGGAATGTGTAGATGGGTAGATAAAGAAATGGGACACCATGATATACACACATTAAAAGCTAACTATGCGAAACGATTTTGTTATTTTCTGCAGGTGGGCAAAGATAGGAAAGAAAATGAATATGTAGTTAGGAAGAATGACTATGCTTCTGGGTAGTAAACATTTAATGGAATATTTTGGTCATAGTGATATATACATATGATAACGTCATGCCTATATATGGTCACATGCGCCATACGAGGTCGACGAATTTTGCCCACACACCCTTCTTCAAAAAACTAAAACGCCTATTACAGATATGTAATTTTACCTTGGATGTAAAATAGTTCGAGGTAAAGATACATGACAGACTGTGAAATAAAATGCAATCTTATAAGTTAAAATACAGTTATAACGATGGCAATATTTCTGCCATTTAAAGAAAAGGTAAAAATACATAATAATGTATAATACTTTTAACGGATACCCGTATCGAAAAATCCCGTCCAATACCAAGACCCTTGGTTAGCGAACCAGCATCTTACTCAGTTAGTCACTACAGTTCTTGTAAACTGGTGTCAAAGAATTCGAACCATTGGCCACATCTGCCAGATGTCAAGCAGGACATGGAAAGAATAGGCTTAAATAGGCTCGTCTCGTGACACACTTGTCAAGAGTTCAGTGGCCTGATCGTTCGGTTATTACGGCCATTTTTCTAATAAACTATGACATTTAGGGAATGTCATAAAATGTTTATTTTTTAACTGGACTGCCCGAAACGAACGTTAAGAAACCCCCACCAAGTTGAATACAAGGATCTGAGAAGAAATTTGTGAAAAAATTATATATTGTAATGTATAATATCTTGTGGAACTCTTAGACACCACCGACTAAAATCTTGTAGAATATACTTTCCCATCGTATTACAAGATGATACACTGGTGAAACAACACAAACTTGTGTTAAAAGTTCTGAAACTTGTGTTGAAATTTCTGAAACTTGTGTGGTTTCATACTAAAGCTTATGTTGTATTTTACCAATTTATATCCAGTATAGCAACCTTTCCTGGACATCCCCCTCTTTTTATTCTGTTTGAACTGTAATGTTTGATAGATAATATAACAATGAATTATATTATACTTCCAAATCAATACTAAATAGACATTGAATAAACAAAAGCTATTCCAATACTAATAAAATTGTGTTATACAATGAAAAAATACCCCCACTCCCCAGCCCAATCCTAAAATAACGACCCTAGAAATTAAGTATATGCTGCCGATGCAGGTTCATCCTTGTCTTTAGCATACTTATAGTTTTTTATTATGTACCGTCTATTACAGCCAGAACAAACAATCACATATTATATGACATAACTGGATTTACAGTTCATGGGTTGCTTAATATGAAAAAGTGTATTATCGGTGATTTGGATTGAGGAGCCCGTAATTATTATTTTACATGTCTTACAATTTATTTCTCCACATTCACTTATCACCTGTGTATCTGGACTACATTCAAATTTAGAAGCTTTTAATAATTTAGCTAGATTTCGTAGCTGTTTAAGACTATTGATAATCTTAGTTTTAGACAAAATTTTGGACATAACTTCCCTATTCTTAAGGATGTGCAAATTATTTTTTAACAAAGACTGCCTATCCAAATTACATAAAATATTGAATGAGTTGGACAATGATATCAAATTCACTTAAGAGTTTAGCCCAACATCATTAAACTGTTTGGACGTAACCGTTAATCTTTCACCAAAGGGTCCAAGGGGGTGATTGAAACGAATCTGTATTACAAACAAACAGATACCCACCAATATCTAAACTTTCACTCTTGTCACCCTTCTCATACTAAACGAAACATTCCATATAATTTAGCTAGAAGAGTTTGTACCATTGTTACGAACCCGGTTGTCAAAGTTAAGCGACTAGAGGAATTAAAAACATTCACATTGAAACAAGAATATTTTTTAGGTCTCATAGAAGATGCAACGACTCGGGCCTTAAGTTTTTAGATCAGACAAAATTAAGACTACCAAAAATACACCCAGCATGTGGAAATCTAAATGTTGCTTTAGTCACAACATATAACCCGTTACAAGAAGATGGGAAGTCTTTGATAAATAATAATTAACGATTGAATGTAAATCAGTTTATAGCAATTCATATTACATTATTATATGCTTTACGACCCATTTGTGTCAATTTTTAGCTCTTTAAAAGAACAATGCATAGTCGTTCGGATGGAAGGAACCCGAGGTCCCGTGTTATCACTGGCTTGTACGTAAACAAAACCCTAGAAAGTTGAAATACAGAATACAGAATATAATTATAAGCAGACCGTAGCGCCTCTATCCAGGCAACTTTCCTTCAGAGCACATTGCGTATGCCCGTCCTTATATGCTTGTACCATTAGAGCTTTTATTGTCATACGATATCAATAAATAGATCTTCTTTAAATTCAATTTTATGAAATAAACATATATTTTATATTGATATTGCGGCACGATTAATAAGCGCTTTTATTGTAATAGCCTATTGTAAAACAGGTTGGGGTGAATTATTAAAGCATTTTTGTTTTGGTTAGATTTATTTTACTTTCGTTATTTTTATACGCCCACATTTTCATGTGGACGTATTATGTCGTTGCCCCTGTCCGTCTGGACGTCCGGACGTCCGTCCGTCCGTCTACAATTATCTGTGGACTCTTTACATGTCACAATTCTTACCCGATTTTGACGAAACTTGAAATATAGGTTCTCGTCTGCTTTCGATATTTGTATGTATCGATTCGAAACTTCATGGAATATGGCCCCTGATTGTACGAAAAATCACGTTTTTAGCTTGTGGACCCTATAGAGGCCACAATTTTAAACCGATTTTGATGAAACTTGACATGTATGTTTATAACCCACAGATCTTAGTTCCTTTCGATATTTGCGCATATCGGAACTTAATTTCCTGAATTTTTGCCCCTGATTGTCCGAAAAATCACCCATTTTAGCTTATGTTCCCTCTGGAGGTCACAATTACTATCCGATTTAAAAAAAAAGTTTAATTATATCACCGTTACACCTAAGAAATGCTGAGTTCGAATTTCGGATAAATACGACCAAAATTGCCATACAAGATGGCCGCCATTCGTACGCGAATACTGTTAAAAAATGGTATATCAAGGTTGTGGACCATGTAAAGGTCCCAATTTTAATTCGATTTTGATGAAAATTGAAATGCATGTTTATAACCCAAAGATCTCGGTTCATTTCGATATTTGCGCATATCGGATCGTAACTTCCTGAATTATGGCCCCTGATTATACGCAAAATTGCCTTTGGTTAGCTTGTGGTCTCTCTGGAGGTCATAATTATTATCCGATTTAAAATATCGTTTGATTATATCATCGTTACATCCTAAGGAAGTTTGAGTTTAAATTTCGGGAATATCGGACCTAAGTTGCCATACAAAATGGCCGTCGTTTGAACGCAAATACTGTTAGAAAATGGTATCAAAGAAATCTTGTTTCCCTGATAAATTTCTCCCATTAGTATTTATTATTTATAGATACAAAAGACAGAATAAAATGGAGATTGAGTTTCAATCCGTTTAAATCTCCGCCACCTAGACTCTTATAGAGAATGAGTTGATCATGGGCTTTTCATGTGAATACATTGTTCAATAATAATTTATATAACATTTGAAGCCAATATAAGAGAGAGAGAGAAATGGGGTTTAACTTCCACTCAACACAACTAGGTCATTTCGGGGCTAACATATGGTTTAATTTTATTTCAATAATTCGCTTGCGCGTAGGGGTCTTTAGCAGTGGGAGGAAATCGGAGTGCCCGGAGGAAACCCACGAGGTTGAGAAGGCGCCCCTATCTCCATGCCACATACGCTCTCACAACAGGGCTCGAAACCACAGCCGGCCAGAGATGGCCGGCCAGCTAGAGGTCGAAGCGCGACACTCTAGACCACTAGGCCATCCCAACCCCCCGAAGCCAATTGGTCAGCATTATGGGTTAGGGTTAGGGTTAGGGGAAGACCTGTAATAAAGAGATTTAACTCCAACATAATGCATCTTTAAATATAGAAATCTTGTTTGCCTGTAGGTGTCTATATGTAATAACCCAGCATTTTCCACATAAAAATAGATCTGACGTGTCGTTTTGGGGGTGAACATTATTGTACAGTGAGTATGAGAAGAACGACCTATACAGCTGAACAAGGTAATATCTGGGGTTTTATAACGTTGTATTATAATCAATATATACACACACTTTACCTTGTTTAGTTTTCAACATGTATCGTATTCGTCTCTATCATGAGAAAAATAGAAATAGTCCGTACATTCCCTTGTTTTTATTCACTCTATACCTTATAAAACATGGGAATGTACGAACTTTTTCTGTTTTTCTTTCGTGTTCTCTTATCTAATGACATTCAATTACTTTATTGGATTGTCAGATACCCTTTTACAGTCCCATAGAACAACTGTTGGTCTTCGAAGGAATTATAATAGTCCAGTGGCTGAAGGGGGGGCCGTGCCACCCAAGCTGTGAATTTATGAGACCAAGTTTTTCTAGACCAGTTTTTCACGTAGATTCCGAATCTGGGCGGTGAACAGGCGTGCATGTGAGGGGGGCGTTTTCGAGAAATGGAGGGTCTAATGTCTATGTATGGGTGTGTGTAGGGGTTGGGGGATGTCATTATGTTGAAAACAAAAATTTCTAGGATAGCCCTTCTGTAAATAAGTGTTTATGATGCCCCTGGACAACTGTTTGATGTGTGGTGTAGGGTAGCAGGTGTGCATGTGTGGAGGGGGGGGGTGATTTCACGTTTATTTAAATGATTCAAAATTGACCTGAAAAGTGTTTTCTCTAGCTCTTCGTTCAGTACCAATATCGTCATTCAAAATATTAAATTATAATGGTATAATGTATCGCAGCAAAAGACTACTCAGGCAAGATGGTAATAAGGAAAGAAAGTTTTGTTATTTCTCATCACAATTGAAATTCCTCCAGAAGATCTATTTGTCTAGCGCTTCTTAAGCAGTAATTACACCATCCCAGCTTTTGTTAGAAAGTTGGGATTTTCTTGAAAAAGAAAGACAGATAGGCATTACCGTTTGTCTGTTGTGTTATTAATCCTCGGACAATTCGCACCTGGACTATTTATACCCTAGGACAATTCGTCCCCGGACAATTCGCCCTCGGGAACGAATTGTCTGGTGAATTGTCCATGGGGACTTATAATCTGGGTACGAATTGTCTGATGACGAATTGTCTGGGATCGAATTGTCCTGGAGCCGTTTCAGCACTTCCATTAATTTGCAATGCGGAGAGGAGTAGGTAAGATATTTTTCAAGAAAATCCCAACTTTATAACAAGAGTTAGGATGACGTAATTACTGGTTAAAAAGACACTAGAAAAAAAGATCTTCTGGAGAAATAACAAAACTTTCTTTCCTTATTACCATCTTGAGTAGTTTTTTGCTGCGATACATTATACCATTATAATTTAATATTTTGAATGACGATGTTGGTACTGAACGAAAAGCTAGAGTTAACACTTTTCAGGTCAATTTTGAATCATTTAAATCAACGTGAAATCCCCCCCCCCCCCCCCCTCCACACATGCACACCTGCTACCCTACCCCACACATCAAACAGTTGTCCAGGGGCATCATAAACACTTATTTACAGAAAGGCAATCCAAGAAATTTTTGGTCATAGGGATATATACATATGATAACGTCATGCCTATATATGGTCACATGCGCCATACGAGGTCGACGAATTGTACCCGGACACCCTTCTTCAAAAAACTAAAACGCCTATTACAGATATGTAATTTTATCTTGGATGTAAAATAGTTCGAGGTAAAGATACATGACAGACTGTGAAATAAAATGCAATCTTAAAATACAGTTATAACGATGGCAATATTTCTGCCAGTTAAAAAAAGGTAAAAATACATAATAATGTATAATACTTTTAACGGATACCCGTATCGAAAAATCCCGTCCAATACCAAGACCCTTGGTTAGCGAACCAGCATCTTACTCATTTAGTCACTACAGTTCTTGTAAACTGGTGTCAAAGAATTCGAACCATTGGCCACATCTGCCAGATGTCAAGCAGGACATGGAAAGAATAGGCTTAAATAGGCTCGTCTCGTGACACACTTGTCAAGAGTTCAGCGGCCTGATCGTTCGGTTATTAAGGCCATTTAGGGAATGTCATAAAATGTTTATTTTTTAACTGGACTGCCCGAAACGAACGTTAGAAACCCCCACCAAGTTGAATACAAGGATCTGAGAAGAAATTTGTGAAAAAATTATATATTGTAATGTATAAAATCTTGTGGAACTCTTAGACACCACCGACTAAAATCTTGTAGAATATACTTTCCCATCCGTATTACAAGATGATACACTGGTGAAACAACACAAACTTGTGTTAAAAGTTCTGAAACTTGTGTTGAAATTTCTGAAACTTGTGTGGTTTCATACTAAAGCTTATGTTGTATTTTACCAATTTATATCCAGTATAGCAACCTTTCCTGGACATCCCCCTCTTTTTATTCTGTTTGAACTGTAATGTTTGATAAATAATATAACAATGAATTATATTATACTTCCAAATCAATACTAAATAGACATTGAATAAACAAAAGCTATTCCAATACTAATAAAATTGTGTTATACAATGAAAAAATGAAAAAATACCGAATTGTCTGGTGAATTGTCCATGGGGACTTATAATCTGGGTACGAATTGTCTGATGACGAATTGTCTGGGATCGAATTGTCCTGGAGCCGTTTCAGCACTTCCATTAATTTGCAATGCGGAGAGGAGTAGGTAAGATATTTTTCAACAAAATCCCAACTTTATAACAAGAGTTAATAGGATGACGTAATTACTGGTTAAAAAGACACTAGAAAAAAAGATCTTCTGGAGGAATTTCAATTGTGATGAGAAATAACAAAACTTTCTTTCCTTATTACCATCTTGAGTAGTTTTTTGCTGCGATACATTATACCATTATAATTTAATATTTTGAATGACGATGTTGGTACTGAACGAAAAGCTAGAGAAAACACTTTTCAGGTCAATTTTGAATCATTTAAATCAACGTGAAATCACCCCCCCCCCTCCACACATGCACACCTGCTACCCTACCCCACACATCAAACAGTTGTCCAGGGGCATCATAAACACTTATTTACAGAAAGGCAATCCAAGAAATTTTTGTTTTATTAATATGTCAACAATAATGACATCCACACCCCACCCCGTCCACTGTGCTGTACAATCCCGGGCCTGTTGTGGTATAGGCTTCACTAAATTGATTTACAAAAAAAGACGTAACAAGAAAATGCGACCGATCACATATTTCGTTTCGTTTTTTATTGTTCACAATTTTGTTTTATTAACGTTTGTCTTTACAACACTAGGAGTTGTTATAAAAGCCCACCCTTTCCCGGTAAGATCACAACATCAATGTTAATTTAATGTGATAAATAAATCGTGTTTACAATGTTAAAGATTTTGGATGATATTGAGTTTACCCCCCCCCCATCGCTTTAATATTCTAATATTATTTATAATCCATTGTCATGTATAAATAAAATAGAAACAAAGTACGAACAATCCAAACCATAAGACAGAAATCGAAGTCCTAAAAAACGTTATAGGCAAACAGTGTATTTAAGCAAAATAGTTTAAAGGGAGCAGCCCGAATTTCAAAGAATCGGAAAATTACACGTTCATGAACGTATGAGATTAAACGCTAAAATATAGAGGAATAGTGTATTTACCTTGTCTGAAAATTTCAGTTCAAAATATTGAGTAGTTTGGACGTGAATGCAAAAAAAGCTTAACTGGACACTAGCGCTTTTAAGTTTTTCTTTTAAATTGTTATGATACCAATTTTAACTTAATCAAAGAAGAACTTTAAAAGTGAGTTAATAGGGTTAGATTGAAAGCTGCACATAATATAGACTCGTTTTATCCAGACACTTCTGTGTAATGCGAACAGAACACAAGTCTTCGGCCACCGAGCCGTACCGGCGATTAGAAGTTGTTTGAAAACGTATAACATAGCTTGGGGAAGTTGCTCGGATCTAAGTTGGAGGCTATTAAGGGCTTTTCATACAAAATTAAGTAGTTTTAACCCCCAAATGTTATCGGGATGGTCCCTTTAATCAACAAATGGACTGCTGCTGGTGTACACCATACATGACAAACATGTATGGTATTTAAAGACCCCTATACAGGGCAGACAAATAGTTTATATGATAAATAGGGTGTGTCAGGATGAAGTCAACCGGAGAATATCTAACCTCAACCTTTTTTAATATATATATTAGTATGGCTCGCGTAACTGATTTATAAGAAAGGTATAGTTGAAGTTATCAGTTTCTTTAGAATACAAAATATAAGAAGTTCCCTTTTTCGTTTCACTAGAGCAGCCAAGAATGCTATTTATATTTTACCAAGTTAGTTTCTCAGGCATTGGTCTCCCAAATGTTGTTGTTCTTAGTGTTTAACATCCGCTTCCACCGAAAGTTATATCGCAGACAAGTCTTTTTTTCATTTTTATTATCTAAGTCCACGCGCAAGGGTCTTTACTGTGGGAAGAAACTGAAGTACCCGGAGGAAACCCACGAGGTTGAGAGAGAGAGAGAGAGAAATGAGTTTTAACGTCTACTCGACACAAACTAGATCATTTTGGGACTAACGTATGGTTTTCAATTTTTATTTCAATAATTCGCTTGCGCGTAGAGATCTTTAGCAGTGGGAGGGTACCAGAGTGAACGAAGCAAACCCACGAGAAGGCTCCTCTATCTCCATGTCACATACGCTCACACTAGGGCTCGAAACCACAGCCACAAGCCAGAGGTGCCCCCCCCCCCCCTCGACGACGTTGAGAAGGCGCCCCTATCTCCATGTCACATACGCTCACACTAGGGCTCGAAACCACAGCCGCAAGCCAGAGGTGACCGCCCCCCCTATCTTCATGTCACATACGCTCACAAAAGGGCTCGAAACCACAGCCGCAAGCCAGAGGTGACCCCCCCCCCCCCCACGAGGTTGAGAAGGAACCCCTATCTCCATGTCACATACGCTCACAAAAGGGTCGAAACCACAGCCGCAAGCCAAAGGTGACCGGCTAACTCCCCTACTAGTATAGTATTCATACTCCATGGGTCAAACTTAAGCCCCACCTCTTTTCAGTAAAATAAGGTCTATCATATAGCATCCACTCATTTTATAATACCAACCCATAACACAACTAGGAAATAAATTAAACAGTAAAGTCGCCATTAAATTGTTGAAGAAAAAGACTCTAAAGAGAGGATTATTATCATATTGAAGTCTGTATCAGTAAAGTAAGTGACGTGTATTTTAAAGTATATTTAATTTAAATATTTTATGTCACTTTTGTAAATGGTGTAATGTAGATATGGTATATAATAATACATACTTCACATCATCGATGTGTGAATATACCATTATTACAAGGGTATATCTAACAACTAACAACTCGGGTAATAATATAGAAATATCTGGGTCAATTGTAACTTTTCTTTCTTCATAACACATCTAGACATCAAAATATCTTAAGTAGGAGATAAAATAACAAAAACAAAATAAAATCTGTGTGAAGTATGAAATAATTAAGGTGTCCATAGGCGTACGGGCTCGATGACAGTTATGGGGGTAGAACCCGAAATGCCCTAAAACATTTCGGGTTTACAGACAGCGACGCCGGTCTTCTTCGAGAGGCAAAAAAGCGGATCTTACCTTGTATGCACCCCACCCTCCCTCTAAAGAAATTTTTTGGAATATTTGACGGCTGCAAACACGTTTTTCTGCTATTTCAGCCGGCGAACAAAGCAAATTTGAAGTGGTCTAATATAGTCTAATTAAGGTGGCTAACTCAAATTCCAATCAATCGTTTACAGTCCACGAAGAAAGGACCGTTGGGAAAAAATTTTGAAAACTTAACTGCCGCAAACGCGAACTTCAATCTGGTCCAATATAGCCTACCTGACTGACCCGAATTCCAAACAACCAATCAAACGTTGCACGGTATGGAGGCCTCACCCTCCCAGAGAAAAGTTTGAAAAGTTAATCACCGCAAATGCGTTTTCTGTTATTCTAGCCCGTGTAAGCAACTCAAAAAGTATCTAATGGTTTTTGACAGAAATCCCACCCTGAATTCCAACCACACAATCAAACTGTTGCATCTGCATTCACTAATAATGATCAATGCCAGAAAAATGTCGCTTAAAGTAGAGTGGCTCAAGACAACATGTTTTAATTTATAGGCAACAAATTTATGATATTCGAACAAGAAAAGTCAAATTAGTGTTTAATTAGGGCTCGATGACAGTTGGGGAAGCCAAACTATTAATGCCCGAAAAATTTTGGGTTTATAGACAGCGGTGCCAGTTTTCTTTAAGAGGCGAATAAGCGGAGCTGACCTTGTATGGACCCCCTCCCCCCTGGCCGCAAACGCGTTTTACTGCTATTCGAACACTAATTATGATCAATGCCAGAAAAATGTCGCTTAAAGTAGAGTGGCTAAAGACAACATGTTTTAATTTATAGGCAACAAATTTATGATATTCGAGCAAGAAAAGTCAAATTAGTGTTTAATTAGGGCTCGATGACAGTTGAGGAAGCCAAACTATTAATGCCCGAAAAATTTTGGGTTTATAGACAGCGGTGCCAGTTTTCTTTGAGAGGCGAAGAAGCGGAGCTGACCTTGTATGGACCCCCCTCCCCCTGGCCGCAAACGCGTTTTACTGCTATTCGAACCCGTAACATTTATTTGTGTTTTATTAGATTTCGGGCACTTCATTTTGCCAAGTAGATTAAAAAAACAATTATTACTGTTAACAAAAATTATATCATGGTTGTGGACCAGAGGTCACAATTTTAATCGATTTTGATGAAGCTTGAAATGCATGGTTATAACCCAAAGGTCCTGGTTCCTTTCGATATTTGCACATATCGGATCGTAACTTCCTGAATGATCGCCCCTGATTCTACGCAAAATTTCCTCTTTTTTAAGCTTGTGGTCCCTCCTGGAAGTCACAATTTTTTTCCGATTTAAAAAAACCGTTTGATTATATCACCGTTACACCTTAAAAAAGGTTTGAGTTTGAATTTGTACGCGAATACTGTTAAAAAAAAGGGTATATCATGGTTGTGGACCCTGTATAGTTCACGATTTTGATTCGATTTTGATGAAACTTAAAATACATGGTTATAACACAAAGATCTTGGTTCCTGTCGTTATTGGCACATATCGGATCATAACTTCCTGAATTATAACCCTTGGTTGTCCGAAAAATCGCCTATGGTCCCTCTGGAGGTAACGATTCTTATCCGATTTAAAAATAAACGTTTGACTCTATCACCGTTACACCCTACGGGAGGTTCAGCTGCATAGAATTAATACATATGGAGATAAAGGACGTCCCTGTCTTACGCCTCGTTTAAAACTTTACTTAAAATATCTTTTTAAAATATATTAATCCATCTCTTAGTAACTTAGTAACCAAACTCCACTTAATTCAATCATTGAACTTTTCGTATTTAATTTGAAACAGCACCCCCCCCCCCCCCCCCGTCGTGGTTTCTTCCAAATATTCTATAACGTTAAGATGTTGCTATGAAACGTCTATTCAGTCAGTTATTGAGAGGAATGACGTGTGCATATTGAAATACACGCCATACAATAAAATGTATTATATTAAATTCAGTTAAAGTTAAATTCGAGACAATTCATGTCAAACGTTGATCTTTCCATATCCAGCTAAACGTGTACCTTAATGGTTATATATCCTCGATATAAGAGTAGGCCGTAGCGCCGCTGCCCGGGCAAAAACTTCCCTCATAGCACACTGTATGGCGTATGCCCGTCTTCAATTGGCCCAGGTACGGTGCTTAAGCGTAGGACGTTAAACCCCATTTCATTCATTCATTTTATATATCCTCGAAAATCAAATGTGGCCAGACTTCCATTGTTTATTGAATGTAGTTTTTATGGTAAGTCTCACATTTTGTTTGGGCCTGAACCACTCTGACATGGGATCATTTTGGTCTTATTTGAAGAGTAAATTATGTAAAAACAATGATAATACAAAAAACAATTAGCCGTTAAAATGTGTAGCCATCGAGGCCTGTAGCCAGCTCATAAAATTTGGTAGGGCTGCAGAATTTTTTGAAGGGGCTGAGGACGGCTTATTGTTGGCGAAATTTTTGGAGGGGATAATTCGATTATTTTGGGGGGGGGGGCTAAGCACCCCTATAGTCCTCTGTGGCTACATGCCCAAAAGCCGAAATATACTGGTTAAATTACGTTGCCTTATTTGTTGTAATACACGCCTATATATTCTCTGGAATTTTCAGGTCATACATTTCACAGTGAACTAAAATCCCCGGGAATTCCCGATTCAATATATATTGTAAACGAAATGAGGCTAAACGTGTATTCCCAGGGAAAATTTATAACTGTAAACATGGTCATCAAAATGACAAAATCTTTATTGAATAAAACATTTGTGAACTTTGATCCCATCATTAAGAACCCTCCATTGGCTGCCCATAAATCAGCGAATCGAATTCAAAATACTGTTACTTCTAACCGGCCTACTATTAGCATATCTCTACTAGTATGTAGTATTCATATGCCGTCACTCAATGATAAGCTCCACCCCCTTTCAGTAAACAAGTACTAATATATACATGTAGCATCCACTTATTTTATTATACCATAGACCTGTACTATGATTATACCAACCTCTGATACAACTAGGAAATAAATTAATCAGTTAAGTCGCCATTAAATTGTTGAAATAAAAGACTCTACAGAGAGGATTATTATTATATTGAAGTCTGTGTCAGTAAAGTAAGTGACATGTATTTTAAAGTATATTTAATTTAAATATTTTATGTCAGTTTTGTAGAAGTTGTAATGTAGATATGATATAATGAATATACCATTATTACAAGGGTATATCTAACAACTAACAACTCTGATAATAATATAGAAATATCTGGGACAATTGTAACTTTTCTTTCTTCATAAGACCTTGAGACATCGAAATATCTGAAGTAGGAGATAAAATAACAGAAACAAAACAAAATCTGTGTGAAGTAGGAGATAATAATGTTTTATCTTGAAAAGGAAACAAGAATCACCCAGTTATTTTTAAGTGGACTCTCTACAGGTCACAACTCTTATCCGATTTTGACAAAACTTGAAATATAGTTTTATCCCAAAAGATCTCGGCTGCTTTCGTTATTGGCATATCGGATCGAAACTTCATAGATTATGGACCATTTAGAGGTCACAATTTGAAACCGATTTTGATGAAACTTGACATGCATGTTTATAACCCAAAAATCATGGTTCCTGTCGATTTAAAAAATCCTTTGACCCTATCGCCGTTAAACAATAAGGAAGGTTGAATTCGAATTTTGAGAAAACGGACCATAATTGCCAGACAAAATCTCTTGCAAAATGTGAACATATCTTGCATTGCAACTGCTTGTTAGCATTTAGACCCTCTAGAGGTTTACAATTGTTTTCCGATTTCATAATCCGTTTAAATATACATGTATCATCATTACAACCTAATGTTGACTTAATGTGTATTTCATGAAAATCGGACTGAAACTGTCGGATGGCCGCTCCTGATACGCAATTAGGGTAACAGTATGTGATACCACTGCTATGCTATTCTATCAATATAACTATGTTCTAATTCTACCTGGTCATAGATACCTCTACTTCCTGAAAACATTCTGAACGCAAAATTTTCTGGAATTTAATGTGAAGCACTGAGAACATGACAGATGTCATACTCATGACCTTTCATTTCAGAGATACACCCACCATCTCCCCAATCCCAGGTATGCTTTTAAAAGTTCGATGTCAAGCATTTCGACAACCAGGGGATGAGAACTATCCATTTTACCTATCCTCCTTTCAGCTCTTGTAAAATGTTAGCAGATCTGATATGACGAAATGTTTGTTTTGTACAGTTTCAGATAATCAGATAATCATGGCATACTCACAGGAAGCGACAAGCAAGAAAACAAGTAAACAAGGTCACATGGCAGATGACATGGCAGAAATGAATATACCACAAAAGGGTAAGTTCTGATGAACAATGTCCTTTTTATTGGATCACTATAAAATGGCTTTCTAGTCCACTTGCTTGTTTATGAAAATGTGGTCGTAGTGTTCTCCATCCGTCCGTACGTGATTCACTTTGTTGAACCTTGTGGAATCTCTAATAACGAATGTTATAATCCTGTCTGTATTAAATTTGTATAAACTATTTCAATTTGTAACACGAAGAAGCCCATTGAATGTCAGCAATTTCCATTTATACCTTCTACAGTTAAGGCATGTGTTACACTTTGTTGAAACTTATGAACGTTTTAAATCATTGGAATTTGTTTGGCTTTTAGTTCTGTCCCAATGCTAAAATTGAGTATACTAATCTAAATTGGTAAAACGTTTTGAATTCCACCAATTACCTAACACTTATCGCCCTTGTTTCACTTTGTTGAACCCTGTGAATGCTCTAACGACTAAAGTTATCCTTAGAATTGCAGAAAATTGATATCAGTGTCCTGGAAATTCTTCCATGGCCTACAAAAGAATAAATATGTGACAACCCTGCTCAGATGATTTAACTGCTGTGGGCGTATGTTACATTGCCTGGCAATCTATTTTTGCTTTTTGTAAACTAAAAAGGCGGTTGTATTCAGTTTGTACTACATACATACTACATTCAAATATTGTCGTTTCCCCTGTCTGTCGGTCCGTTCGCCAAAATATCAATATTGAAATATCCGTCGGTTCCTTTGCTCGCAATAGGTGGTGGACACTCTCGAGTTCAGAGGCTAGTGACACAGTTCAGGCCCTTGGTCACTTTGGCAAATCTTGTGGACGCTCGAGAGACTGAACTTAATACCCGATTGATATCCTGTTTTAAGTCATGCGATTTTCAACGATTTTGATAATTACTATACCAGAGTTATTGTCCTTGATCTCTTCAAAAAATGTTGTGAATACTCTCGAGACGAGAGTCATTGATAACTTTAACGGCTAAATTCAAGATATTAAATGTGTGTATTCAACTTTATCATGGGACAGAAATAACACCCAAACAAATTCCAATGATTTTTATACGCTCACATTGAAATGTAGTCGTATATTGTCGTCGCCACCGTCCGTCCGGCGGTCCGGTGTCCTCAATTAAATTTTGAGACAAAGTAAATACACCACTCCCCTATATTTGGGCGGTTAAATTTCATACGTATTCAGACCTTTATTTTTGAGACTCTGTTCAACTCGGGATAGTCCATTTAAAGGAAATAATTAAATTACAAGTTTGACATAAAGTATTAATTACATGTAAATAAACATATACCCAGTTAAATGAGACTTGGGAATGACCGGAGCAAAAGGAGGTCAAGTAAGGGTCAACACAGCCACCGACCACGCCAAGATTGAAAACTTGGAACAATGCATATTTCCACAAAATGTTTACTTGACACATTTTAAAAGCTTAAACAAGATATAAATAAAGTTTTATACTATGACTTTCGATAAGTTAATACCCCATACGCCGTTAAAATAGCAGATCTACTTCTTTCTTTCGTCCCTGCTTTACTCGCGCCAGAAATCATTCTTGTTGACACTACCGGACCTATACACAAATTTGGAATGGGCATTTTACAAAAATAATTAACGAAGAATTTGAAATGAAATAATAAAATTGAAAGCATTAAAAAATGAATTCATCACATAGGTTGTGGACCCTCTAGAGGTCACAATGTTTATCTGATTTTGATGAAACTTAAAAGATATACATTAGTTGAGAGTTTTATAAAGTGGAGGGTTCAGAAAAAACCCACGTGGCTGGAAAGGCATTCCTACTCCTTGTCGCGTACATATGGGGAATTGAATTCGGGAGACCAAGAAAAAACCCACGCGGCTCGACAGGCAACCCTACTCCTTGTCACGTACACGTGGGGAATCGACACCACTTAGTTACAGACCCTATCATGCAACCAATAGACAGGCGTGCCCCCCACCCCACCCCCCAAACGAAAGGAACATAAGGAATATTATTATAAATATACCCCCCCCCCTACACAATTTCTTGTATTAGATAATAGGCTACAGTTTCAGTCTATCATTATCTTACTCTTACAAACACCCTGGCTCTACAATATCTGATCTACTGTTACAAATATACTATACACAAATCACCTGATCGAGAGAGAGAGAAAGACAGAGAACGGGGGGGCGAGAGAGGGGGGAGGGAGAGACAAAGGGGGAGAAGGGGATAGAGAGACATAGAGGGGAGAAGGGAGAGAGAGAGACAAAGAGGGGGGAGGGAGAAGTGAGGCAAAGAAGAGAGAGAGGATGGAGAGAGAGAAGGGGGGGCGAGAGAGAGGGGGGAGGGAGAGACAAAGAGGGGGAGAAGGGGATAGAGAGAAATAGAGGGGAGAAGGGAGAGAGAGAGACAAAGAGGGGGGAGGGAGATGAGCGGCAAAGAAGAGAGAGAGGATGGAGAGAGAGAGGGAGGGAGAGAGAGAAGGGGGGCGAGAGAGAGGGGGGAGGGAGAGACAAAGAGGGGGAGAAGGGGATAGAGAGACATAGAGGTGAGAAGGGAGAGAAAGAGCGGGGAGATAAGAGGCAAAGAAGAGAGAGGGTTGGAGAGAGAGAGAGGGGGGTGAGAGAGGGGGAGGGGAGAGACAAAGAGGGGGAGAAGGGGACAGAGAGACATAGAGGGGAGAAGGGAGAGAGAGAGACAAAGAGGGGGGGAGAAGTGAGACAGAGCGGGGAGATAAGAGGCAGAGCGGGGGAGAAGAGAGACAAAGAAGAGAGAGAGACAGAGAGAGAAAGAGAGAGAGAGAGAGAGTTGATTCAATGCCAGACCTTATGATAAATCTACATAATATTAAAAGTCCTAAAGATAGATCTGCAATCGACAAATTTAGCTCTTGATTAATTTATCTTTAATCCAAATGTATCGAAATATAGGAGATTATTTAGCAGTGATATTTTGTTTTGTTTTCTTAACCAAATTTTAAATCATTGCATTGGGTAATTCGGTGTGAAAGAAAAGATATTTTCAGAAACTTGGAAATTACCATCAATTAATATTAATTCGAAGAATTTAGCTGTTTATCACCAAATTTAATGAGTTATTTCCGTCCTTCAGATTAATTTTAACTGCGTAAATCCCATCCATTGGTTATTAAATTG
This sequence comes from Patella pellucida, assembly GCA_917208275.1. Lineage (NCBI taxonomy): Eukaryota > Metazoa > Mollusca > Gastropoda > Patellidae > Patella > Patella pellucida. The sequence continues at coordinate 15,380 of CAKJPN010000019.1, read as the reverse complement.
TGTATTTCGCAACATTCACCATCAAGAAGTTTCCTCTTAAGGAAGGAAATAATTTATGACATGTGAACAAACGTCTATTATCATTTTCTGCTAACAATAAAATACTGTGTGTGTGGGTGGGGGGGCGAATGGTTAGCACGTACGCGCTCTATCATCAAGTCTGCCATTGAGTCAACTGACGTTGTTGCGATTCCCCGGTGATTGCCTGTCCAGCCTCATGGGTTTTCTCCGAGTCCCCCGGTTTACTCACCCTGTTTCTTGGTGGCGGGCCAAAGTCAATATCCGACCGACTTTCGATTTATGCACAATGTTTAAAGAGACAATCCCGATAAGATCAGAGTCTCAAAAATTAAAGTCCGAGTATCTGTGAAATTTATGGACCATAATATGAAAGCATTGTGTATTTACATTGTCTGAAAATTTCAGCGGAAACTGCTTATAATGTAATAAGTCCGCTTTATACCGCTTTTGCAGGTAAAGTTGTGTCTTGATTACTAGAAAAAAATGCAAAATCCAGCTGGGATAAACAACATAACTATAAAGAAATTATTGGCACGTTCGTGAGTCCTTTACATGACGGTGGCTAAGTGGATAAGGCGCTGGTTCGCTAGCCTGGAGTTTGAGTGTTCGATCCCTGCATTGGCCGAGAATTCATCTCGATTTTCCGACGTGATTTCCCCTTGTCAGTGATGCAGAAGGAGGGCCTGACAAGGACAGCTGCCTAGTCGTTCGGATGGGACGAAAAACCGAGGTTTATTGATAAAATTTATTCATATTTGAAACACCTTCTTGAGTTCGAACCAACGGTTCGACAGGGTTATGTCCTTTGATCACCTTGAAAAATCTTGTGGTCGCTCTAGAGGTCAAAGTTAATATCCGATTGACTGTAGATGTATACACAGTGTTTAAGGTCATGAGACGAAGACGCCTCTTGATTTTAAACGATTTCCAATATTACTACCAGATTAATGACCCTTGATTACTTTTTTAAAAAATCTTGTGAATGCTGTAGAGGCTGTGGTGTGTTTTTACTCAGTAGAAGTGTATATCCAGAATTAATATTTATACGTAAACAAATATATTGATAACCTATTGATTAAAATGAACATCTTGAACAGGTAAATTTCACACCAGGGCCTGATTCTTAGAAAATTCTTAAAGTAAGCACAAAGTCATGCTTCACTTTTACTTACGTAAGAATCTTATGAAAATACCGTCCCTAGAAAATTCTCAGGACCATTCTTACGTAAGCACAGGTCAAGTACAAGTCTAAGCACATTGTGACTGGTAATGCTTACCATACACTGAGACTATGTTGCTCTTTAACACCATAAAAACAACTTTGGTATGCGAATTACGTCATAAATTTGTCGTCTGCTTCATTGTGGGTGATTTGGATGCATTTGAGATGTCCCCTATACACATAATTAAAAAAATGTGCCAAAAGATAAAAAAAAAAACCCGCAGACACATACAAACTATCTGAATAATTAGAGCGCCTAAGTAGCCTGTGTGTTTGTAGCCTATTGTTTACTAATTGGCAAAAAAATAAATTGGTTTCAGGGTAGGCCCTATAGATAGGCCTAGATGCGAAATTTTCTATATGTGTAGCATTCTCAATTTCTTTGGGAGAAACATTTTCTCTGTCTTGTAGGCCCTAATTGTCTCTTTGGGATCAAAAGGTGTCGGAAATGCCGTCGAAAAACTCTACGACCAGCCATCTTTTTGAAGCAGAAACAGACTTAAGGATGGTAAGCAAGCCCTATACCTTGCTTGGGGCTTTTGCTTAGATTGGCTATGTTTAAGAACGAAGTTGTGCTTAAGTTTTTTCTTGGAACACAAAATAACGTTCTTGTTCTTACAATGAAGTCTACTTAAAATCTAGGCACAAGACCGTTCTTAAGAACTTCCTGGTAAGTTTACTTAAAATGCAAAGTCGACTAAAATCTAAGCACAAGAACGTGCTTAAGAATTTTCTAGGAATCGGGCCCAGGTTGCATTTGGATTAACCATCAAACTCCCCTTAAACCGCTTGAAACATGTGACAAATGACTCAATATCTATTTATGGAAAGGGAAAAACCAGATTAATAGCTCTTGTTATCAAGTCATTTATTTGCATATTCATACACGAATATAAACATTGCACGCCTAGAGACTATGTAATCAAGTCTTGTAGAAAGCAGGATACGTCACACCCTTGTAAAACCTGCCAGTATAAATATTAATTTGCTCATCTTCGGGTGTAAACTTCCATCTGTAAAAGCCGACGACACAAGTAATTTAAAGTACAGTTATTCAAGGTAACGTTATCATTATTATTCTAATAGGATAGGGGGGGGCCTAGTGGTCTAGAGTGCCGCGCTTCGACCTCTGGCTTGCGGCTGTGATTTCGAGCCCTAGTGTGAGCGTATGTTACATGGAGATTGGGGCGCCTCCACAACCTCTATACATAATATAATTATAAGCAGACCGTAGCGGCTCTATCCAAGCAAGGGAGGTTGGAATGGCCTAGTAGTTTAGGGTGCTGCGCTTCGACCTCTAGCGGCTGTGGTTTCGAACCCTGGTGTGAGCGTGTGTGGTATGGAGATAGGGGCGCCTTCTCAAGATTTTTATTGTACTTGTATGGTTGTACCATTAGAGCTTTTATTGTCAATAAATATATCTTCTTTAAATCAATTTTTTATGAAATAAATATATATTTTATGTTGATATTGCGGCACGAATGTTAAGGGCCGTTATTGTTTTAAGCTTTCGGAAAACGGTGGGGGGGGGCGCGTATTATCAGAGTCTTTTATTTTGATTGTATTTATTTGTATTTTCATTTCGTTGTTTTTATAATTCGGGGTGGGTGAGGAGGTAAATGACGTTATTTAATGTTTGGTTGTAGGTGGGTATGAAGCTGGCACCAATTGTTGCCATGGATTCACGTGTGCAATATTTAAACTGAACAGACCAAATACTAATGTATTCTTGTTAAATATTCGAGGTCAAATATAAATTTCTTAAGATTCCTGATCAGCACTGGAAATTCAAAGAAATCTCGTTTCCCTGATAAATTTCTCCCATTAGTATTTATTATTTAAAGATACAAAAGACAGAATGAAATAGAGTTTGATTTTCAATCCGTTTAAATCTCCACCATCTAGACTCTAGAGAATGAGTTGATCATAGGCTTATCACATGAATACATTGTTCAATAATAATTCATATAACATTTGAATCCAATATAAAGACATGTAATAAACAGATTTAACTTCATCATAATTCATCTTTAAATATAGAAATCGGGTTTGCCTACACGTGTCTATATATACTAGCCTGGATTTTCCAGATAAAAATAGATCTGACGTGTCGTTTGTTAAGGGGGTGGACATTCTTGTACTGTGAGTGTGAGAAGAACGACCTATACAGCTGAACAAGGTAATATCTGGGGTTTTATAACGTTGTATTATAATCAATATATACACACACTTAACCTTGTTTAGTTTTCAACATGTATCGTATTCGTCTCTATGATTTGTAAATAATATTGTGTCAACACTGTCTAATATAGGGGGATTGGATGGCTGGATGGTTAACGCGCGCTGTATCATAAAGCCTGCCATTGAGTCAACTGGAGTGGTTTCGAATCCCCAGTTGTACTGTTACAAGGAGTAGGGTCGTCTGTCTAGCCTCATGGGTTTTCTCGGTGTCCTCCCACTGCTAAAATACCCCTACGCGCAAGCGAATTGTTGAAATAAAATTAAACCGTATGTTAGTCCCAAAATGACCAAGTTTGTGTCAAGTGTACGTTAAACCCAATTTCTTTATCTCTTTGTGTCTAATATAATTTAGTCTATGATACTAATATTATAGGTATCAGTAATACTATAGAGTATCCCTCAAAGATCGCCCCTCCCACATTCGATGTATGTAGTCATGTGACAGATTGACACCTGTCAGCTAGGGCGTGGTATTCGTCTGAATTACTAGTCTCGTTCACCCAGAAATTCGTAGTCTTCAGCGTACGGAATATGTGTCTGAATGATAGAGACTATCTTATTTCCACCATCTATTCCCGAACCTCCCAGTAGTCATATCCAATCTTAAGCCCCACCCCTTTTCAGTAAAATAAGGACTATTATAAAGCATCCACTCATTTTATAATACCAACCTCTGATACAACTAGGAAGTAAATTAAACAGTTAAGTCGCCATTAAATTGTTGAAATAAAAGACTCTACAGAGAGGGTTATTATTATATTGAAGTCTATATCAGTAAAGTAAGTGACATGTAATTTAAAGTATATTGAATTTAAATATTTTATGTCATTTTTGTAAAAGTTGTAATGTAGATATGATATATATATATATAATACATACTTGACGTCATCGATGTGTGTATATACCATTATTACAAGGGTATATCTAACAACTAACAACTCGGGTAATAATATCGAAATATCTGGGTCAATTGTAACTTTTCTTTCTTCATAACACATCTAGACATCAAAATATCTTAAGTAGGAGATAAAATAACAAAAACAAAATAAAATCTGTGTGAAGTATGAAATAATTAAGGTGTCCATAGGCGTACGGGCTCGATGACAGTTATGGGGGTAGAACCCGAAATGCCCTAAAACATTTCGGGTTTACAGACAGCGACGCCGGTCTTCTTCGAGAGGCAAAAAAGCGGATCTTACCTTGTATGCACCCCACCCTCCCCCTAAAGAAATTTTTTGGAATATTTGACGGCTGCAAACACGTTTTCCTGCTATTTCAGCCGGTGAACAAAGCAACTTTAAAGTGGTCTAATATAGTCTAATTAAGGTGGCTGACTCAAATTCCAATCAATCGTTTACAGTCCACAAAGAAAGGACCGTTGGGAAAAAATTTTGAAAACTTAACTGCCGCAAATGCGAACTTCAATCTGGTCCAATATAGCTATTCGAACCCGTAACATTTATTAGTGTTTTATTAGATTTCGGGCACTTTATTTTGCCAAGTAGATTAAAAAAATAATTATTACTGTTAAAAAAATTTATATCATGGTTGTGGACCAGAGGTCACAATTTTAATCGATTTTGATGAAGCTTGAAATGCATGGTTATAACCCAAAGGTCCTGGTTCCTTTCGATATTTGCACATATCAGATCATAACTTCCTGAATGATGGCCCCTGATTGTACGCAAAATTTCCTCTTTTTTAAGCTTGTGGTCCCTCTGGAAGTCACAATTATTTTCCGATTTAAAAAAAACGTTTGATTATATCACCGTTACACCTTAAAAAAGGTTTGAGTTTGAATTTCTGGAAAATCAGACCAAAATTGACCAACAAATTGGCCACCGTTTGTACGCGAATACTGTTAAAAAAAAAAGGGTATATCATTGTTGTGGACCCTGTATAGGTCACGATTTTGATTCGATTTTGATGAAACTTAAAATACATGGTTATAACACAAAGATCTTGGTTCCTTTCGTTATTGGCACATATCGGATGATAACTTCCTGACTCTATCACCGTTACACCCTACGGAAGGTTGAGTTCGAATTTCTAGAAAATCGGACCATAATTGCCAGATAAAATGGCCGCCGTTTGTACGTGAATAGTGTAAAAATAAGGTCACAATTTTAATTTGATTTTGATGAAACTTGAAATGCATATTTATAACCTAAAGATCTTTTTCTTTTCTATATTTGCGCATATCAAATTGTAACTTAATGAATTATGTCCTTTGATTGTAGGAAAAATCACTTTCGGTATTGCTTGTTCTCTATCCATCTCTCGAAAATATGGGTGTATCATGCCTGGCAGTGCCAGCTTACTATCTTTTTTGTTACCAGTACATTTTCCTTTCGGCAACAAAAGTTACGTAAATTTAGCAAAAACTGCAATTTTGACAGTTCAGTACCACTTTTATATTTCAAAAAAAATTTATTCGCAACTTTTATAAAATAGTAGCAATAATCCATACGAAGAAAATGTATGTGAATATTAGTTTGTAACATGAGCAGTTGCCGAGAAATGGGCAATTATGCATGAGTCACTTTTTATGCTAGCTTGCCTTTAAAAGAGTCAATTATTATTGGATTTTCATAAAAGTGACACCATTTGATGCGTAATGTCAATTTTAACTATGTCAAAACAATTTAACATTTTTAATGTCACCGGAAATGACGTAATTTGGGCCAAAATTGTATTTATAGCCATTTAAACCAGTAGTTTATTCAAATGAATCGTTTTTGTTATTTTTTTTAAATTTTGATATTTGATTTCAATCGACTAATGTAGGCCCTAATTGTCTCTTTGGGATCAAAAGGTGTCGGAAATGCCGTCGAATAACTCTACGACCAGCCATCTTTTTGAAGCAGAAACAGACTTAAGGATGGTAAGCAAGCCCTATACCTTGCTTGGGGCTTTTGCTTAGATTGGCTATGTTTAAGAACGAAGTTGTGCTTAAGTTTTTTCTTGGAACACAAAATAACGTTCTTGTTCTTACAATGAAGTCTACTTAAAATCTAGGCACAAGACCGTTCTTAAGAACTTCCTGGTAAGTTTACTTAAAATGCAAAGTCGACTAAAATCTAAGCACAAGAACGTGCTTAAGAATTTTCTAGGAATCGGGCCCAGGTTGCATTTGGATTAACCATCAAACTCCCCTTAAACCGCTTGAAACATGTGACAAATGACTCAATATCTATTTATGGAAAGGGAAAAACCAGATTAATAGCTCTTGTTATCAAGTCATTTATTTGCATATTCATACACGAATATAAACATTGCACGCCTAGAGACTATGTAATCAAGTCTTGTAGAAAGCAGGATACGTCACACCCTTGTAAAACCTGCCAGTATAAATATTAATTTGCTCATCTTCGGGTGTAAACTTCCATCTGTAGAAGCCGACACAAGTAATTTAAAGTACAGTTATTCAAGGTAATGTTACCATTATTATTCTAATAGGATAGGGGGGGGCCTAGTGGTCTAGAGTGCCGCGCTTCGACCTCTGGCTTGCGGCTGTGGTTTCGAGCCCTAGTGTGAGCGTATGTTACATGGAGATTGGGGCGCCTCCACAACCTCTATACATAATATAATTATAAGCAGACCGTAGCGGCTCTATCCAAGCAAGGGAGGTTGGAATGGCCTAGTAGTTTAGGGTGCTGCGCTTCGACCTCTAGCGGCTGTGGTTTCGAACCCTGGTGTGAGCGTGTGTGGTATGGAGATAGGGGCGCCTTCTCAAGATTTTTATTGTACTTGTATGGTTGTACCATTAGAGCTTTTATTGTCAATAAATATATCTTCTTTAAATCAATTTTTTATGAAATAAATATATATTTTATGTTGATATTGCGGCACGAATGTTAAGGGCTGTTATTGTTTTAAGCTTTCGGAAAACGGTGGGGGGGGGCGCGTATTATCAGAGTCTTTTATTTTGATTGTATTTATTTGTATTTTCATTTCGTTGTTTTTATAATTCGGGGTGGGTGAGGAGGTAAATGACGTTATTTAATGTTTGGTTGTAGGTGGGTATGAAGCTGGCACCAATTGTTGCCATGGATTCACGTGTGCAATATTTAAACTGAACAGACCAAATACTAATGTATTCTTGTTAAATATTCGAGGTCAAATATAAATTTCTGAAGATTCCTGATCAGCACTGGAAATTCAAAGAAATCTCGTTTCCCTGATAAATTTCTCCCATTAGTATTTATTATTTAAAGATACAAAAGACAGAATGAAATAGAGTTTGATTTTCAATCCGTTTAAATCTCCGCCATCTAGACTCTAGAGAATGAGTTGATCATAGGCTTATCACATGAATACATTGTTCAATAATAATTTATATAACATTTGAATCCAATATAAAGACATGTAATAAACAGATTTAACTTCATCATAATTCATCTTTAAATATAGAAATCGGGTTTGCCTACACGTGTCTATATATACTAGCCTGGATTTTCCAGATAAAAATAGATCTGACGTGTCGTTTGTTAAGGGGGTGGACATTCTTGTACTGTGAGTGTGAGAAGAAGGACCTACAGCTGAACAAGGTAATATCTGGGGTTTTATAACGTTGTATTATAATCAATATATACACACACTTAACCTTGTTTAGTTTTCAACATGTATCGTATTCGTCTCTATGATTTGTAAATAATATTGTGTCAACACTGTCTAATATAGGGGGATTGGATGGCTGGATGGTTAACGCGCGCTGTATCATAAAGCCTGCCATTGAGTCAACTGGAGTGGTTTCGAATCCCCAGTTGTACTGTTACAAGGAGTAGGGTCGTCTGTCTAGCCTCATGGGTTTTCTCGGTGTCCTCCCACTGCTATAATACCCCTACGCGCAAGCGAATTGTTGAAATAAAATTAAACCGTATGTTAGTCCCAAAATGACCAAGTTTGTGTCAAGTGTACGTTAAACCCAATTTCTTTATCTCTTTGTGTCTAATATAATTTAGTCTATGATACTAATATTATAGGTATCAGTAATACTATAGAGTATCCCTCAAAGATCGCCCCTCCCACATTCGATGTATGTAGTCATGTGACAGATTGACACCTGTCAGCTAGGGCGTGGTATTCGTCTGAATTACTAGTCTCGTTCACCCAGAAATTCGTAGTCTTCAGCGTACGGAATATGTGTCTGAATAATAGAGACTATCTTATTTCCACCATCTATTCCCGAACCTCCCAGTAGTCATATCCAATCTTAAGCCCCACCCCTTTTCAGTAAAATAAGGACTATTATAAAGCATCCACTCATTTTATAATACCAACCTCTGATAATAATAATAATAATAATAATTTATTTATAGAGCGCCTATAATCCAATACTTAGATTGCTCTATGGCGCTATTACATTATTGTAAAAGTATAAAATATAAAACATCTCAATAATAAGAACATTGCACAATTAGAATAAAATATGGTATGCAATAATAAAAAGTTAACTCTGAAAAATCTTAAGCATTTAACAATTAAAATGGTTTTTAAAAAGGTGAGTCTTTAACTTTTTCTTAAAAACAGGCAGGGAAGGGGAATCTTTAATTTCAGAAGGTAACTTATTCCATAGTTTAAAAGCAGCAAAACTATAAGACCTTTCCCCAAATGAGGATTTTGCATGATAGGGCATTAGCAAGTTTTTGTTTTGTGATCTAAGTGTGCGTGTAGGAATATATGGGGTCACTAGTTGTTTGAGGTAGTCAGGTGAGTCTTCAATATTAATGACAGCGTATGTTAGAGAGAGTATTTTACAACTAGGAAGTAAATTAAACAGTTAAGTCGCCATTAAATTGTTGAAATAAAACACTCTACAGAGAGGGTTATTATCGCATTGAAGCCTATATCAGTAAAGTAAGTGACATGTAATTTAAAGTATATTGAATTTAAATATTTTATGTCATTTTTGTAAAAGTTGTAATGTAGATATGATATATATATATATAATACATACTTGACGTCATCGATGTGTGTATATACCATTATTACAAGGGTATATCTAACAACTAACAACTCGGGTAATAATATCGAAATATCTGGGTCAATTGTAACTTTTCTTTCTTCATAACACATCTAGACATCAAAATATCTTAAGTAGGAGATAAAATAACAAAAACAAAATAAAATCTGTGTGAAGTATGAAATAATTAAGGTGTCCATAGGCGTACGGGCTCGATGACAGTTATGGGGGTAGAACCCGAAATGCCCTAAAACATTTCGGGTTTACAGACAGCGACGCCGGTCTTCTTCGAGAGGCAAAAAAGCGGATCTTACCTTGTATGCACCCCACCCTCCCCCTAAAGAAATTTTTTGGAATATTTGACGGCTGCAAACACGTTTTCCTGCTATTTCAGCCGGTGAACAAAGCAACTTTAAAGTGGTCTAATATAGTCTAATTAAGGTGGCTGACTCAAATTCCAATCAATCGTTTACAGTCCACAAAGAAAGGACCGTTGGGAAAAAATTTTGAAAACTTAACTGCCGCAAATGCGAACTTCAATCTGGTCCAATATAGCTATTCGAACCCGTAACATTTATTAGTGTTTTATTAGATTTCGGGCACTTTATTTTGCCAAGTAGATTAAAAAAATAATTATTACTGTTAAAAAAAATTTATATCATGGTTGTGGACCAGAGGTCACAATTTTAATCGATTTTGATGAAGCTTGAAATGCATGGTTATAACCCAAAGGTCCTGGTTCCTTTCGATATTTGCACATATCAGATCATAACTTCCTGAATGATGGCCCCTGATTGTACGCAAAATTTCCTCTTTTTTAAGCTTGTGGTCCCTCTGGAAGTCACAATTATTTTCCGATTTAAAAAAAAACGTTTGATTATATCACCGTTACACCTTAAAAAAGGTTTGAGTTTGAATTTCTGGAAAATCAGACCAAAATTGACCAACAAATTGGCCGCCGTTTGTACGCGAATACTGTTAAAAAAAAAAGGGTATATCATGGTTGTGGACCCTGTATAGGTCACGATTTTGATTCGATTTTGATGAAACTTAAAATACATGGTTATAACACAAAGATCTTGGTTCCTTTCGTTATTGGCACATATCGGATGATAACTTCCTGACTCTATCACCGTTACACCCTACGGAAGGTTGAGTTCGAATTTCTAGAAAATCGGACCATAATTGCCAGATAAAATGGCCGCCGTTTGTACGTGAATAGTGTAAAAATAAGGTCACAATTTTAATTTGATTTTGATGAAACTTGAAATGCATATTTATAACCTAAAGATCTTTTTCTTTTCTATATTTGCGCATATCAAATTGTAACTTAATGAATTATGTCCTTTGATTGTAGGAAAAATCACTTTCGGTATTGCTTGTTCTCTATCCATCTCTCGAAAATATGGGTGTATCATGCCTGGCAGTGCCAGCTTACTATCTTTTTTGTTACCAGTACATTTTCCTTTCGGCAACAAAAGTTACGTAAATTTAGCAAAAACTGCAATTTTGACAGTTCAGTACCACTTTTATATTTCAAAAAAAATTTATTCGCAACTTTTATAAAATAGTAGCAATAATCCATACGAAGAAAATGTATGTGAATATTAGTTTGTAACATGAGCAGTTGCCGAGAAATGGGCAATTATGCATGAGTCACTTTTTATGCTAGCTTGCCTTTAAAAGAGTCAATTATTATTGGATTTTCATAAAAGTGACACCATTTGATGCGTAATGTCAATTTTAACTATGTCAAACCAATTTAACATTTTTAATGTCACCGGAAATGACGTAATTTGGGCCAAAATTGTATTTATAGCCATTTAAACCAGTAGTTTATTCAAATGAATCGTTTTTGTTATTTTTTTTAAATTTTGATATTTGATTTCAATTGACTAATAGAATGAACCCACACGATCATATAGATATCACAAATGGTTTCTAACTTCAATTTTCATAAAATTTTCAACATGAGATGCCTTATGCCATTAATGATTTTATAAAATCAATTTAAAAATTTTAATTTCACCGGAAGTGACAACATTTTGACAAAAACTGTAGTGTTAGCCCCCAAAACAAATATTTGTTTGAGGTGATATTCTTATTCGTATAAAATGACGATGTTAGATTTCAATGGACAAATAATATAAATCAATTTGTCAGGATCACTTTTTAAAGGAGCTAAATCGCTAAAATTGGGGCCTAGAAATTCACAAAAGTGGGTCGCAACGCATATAATACTGTAATATTAATGTATATAAACTGATTTACATTTAAAGGTTTTCGCTTTACTCCAATTTCAAATCAGTTATGTTCGACGAAATAAGCCAACAATCTCAATCAAGTGAACACTTTTTTTCGTCTAGTTATTCCAGTCTACATAATTCCGTTTGGTTTGGTGCAATATGTCTAGCCTCGTCCCTCGAGTCTCTCAATGCAACTGGGGCATTCAGCTGCATAGAATTAATACATATGGAGATAAAGGACGCCCCTGTCTTACGCCTCGTTTAAAACTATACTTAAAATATCTTTTTAAAATATATTAATCCATCTCTTAGTAACTTAGTAACCAAACTCCACTTAATTCAATCATTGAACTTTTCGTATTTAATTTGAAACAGAACACCCCCCCGTCGTGGTTTCTTCCAAATATTCTATAACGTTAAGATGTTGCTATGAAACGTCTATTCAGTCAGTTATTGAGAGGAATGACGTGTGCATATTGAAATACACGCCATACAAATAAAATGTATTATATTAAATTCAGTTAAAGTTAAATTCGAGACAATTCATGTCAAACGTTGATTTTTCCATATCCAGCTAAACGTGTACCTTAATGGTTATATATCCTCGATATAAGAGTAGGCCGTAGCGCCGCTGCCCGGGCAAAAACTTCCCTCATAGCACACTGTATGGCGTATGCCCGTCTTCAATTGGCCCAGGTACGGTGCTTAAGTGTAGGACGTTAAACCCCATTTCATTCATTCATTTTATATATCCTCGAAAATCAAATGTGGCCAGACTTCCATTGTTTATTGAATGTAGTTTTTATGGTAAGTCTCACATTTTGTTTGGGCCTGAACCACTCTAACATGGGATCATTTTCGTCTTATTTGAAGAGTAAATTATGTAAAAACAATGATAATACAAAAAAACAATTAGCCGTTAAAATGTGTAGCCATCGAGGCCTGTAGCCAGCTCATAAAATTTGGTAGGGCTGCAGAATTTTTTGAAGGGGCTGAGGACGGCTTATTGTTGGCGAAATATTTGGAGGGGATAATTCGATTTTGGGGGGGGGGGGGGCTAAGCACCCCTATAGTCCTCTGTGGCTACATGCCCAAAAGCCGAAATATACTGGTTAAATTACGTTGCCTTATTTGTTGTAATACACGCCTATATATTCTCTGGAATTTTCAGGTCATACATTTCACAGTGAACTAAAATCCCCGGGAATTCCCGATTCAATATATATTGTAAACGAAATGAGGCTAAACGTGTATTCCCAGGGAAAATTTATAACTGTAAACATGGTCATCAAAATGACAAAATCTTTATTGAATAAAACATTTGTGAACTTTGATCCCATCATTAAGAACCCTCCATTGGCTGCCCATAAATCAGCGAATCGAATTCAAAATACTGTTACTTCTAACCGGCCTACTTTTAGCATATCTCTACTAGTATGTAGTATTCATATGCCGTCACTCAATGATAAGCTCCACCCCCTTTCAGTAAACAAGTACTAATATATACATGTAGCATCCACTTATTTTATTATACCATAGACCTGTATCATACGCCATCTATGATTATACCAACCTCTGATACAACTAGGAAATAAATTAATCAGTTAAGTCGCCATTAAATTGTTGAAATAAAAGACTCTACAGAGAGGATTATTATTATATTGAAGTCTGTGTCAGTAAAGTAAGTGACATGTATTTTAAAGTATATTTAATTTAAATATTTTATGTCAGTTTTGTAGAAGTTGTAATGTAGATATGATATAATGAATATACCACTATTACAAGGGTATATCTAACAACTAACAACTCTGATAATAATATAGAAATATCTGGGACAATTGTAACTTTTCTTTCTTCATAAGACATCAAAATATCTGAAGTAGGAGATAAAATAACAGAAACAAAACAAAATCTGTGTGAAGTATGAGATAATAATGTTTTATCTTGAAAAGGAAACAAGAATCACCAAGTTATTTTTAAGTGGACTCTCTACAGGTCACAACTCTTATCCGATTTTGACAAAACTTGAAATATAGGTCTAACCCAAAAGATCTCGGCTGCTTTCGTTATTGGCATATCGGATCGAAACTTCATAGATTATGGACCATTTAGAGGTCACAATTTGAAACCGATTTTGATGAAACTTGACATGCATGTTTATAACCCAAAAATCATGGTTCCTGTCGATTTAAAAAATCCTTTGACCCTATCGCCGTTAAACAATAAGGAAGGTTGAATTCGAATTTTGAGAAAATCGGACCATAATTGCCAGACAAAATCTCTTGCAAAATGTGGACATATCTTGCATGGCAACTGCTTGTTAGCATTTAGACCCTCTAGAGGTCACATTTGTTTTCCGATTTCATAAACCGTTTAAATATACATGTATCATCATTACAACCTAATGTTGACTTAATGCGTATTTCATGAAAATCGGACTGAAACTGTCGAATGGCCGCTCCTGATACGCAATTAGGGTAACAGTATGTGATACCACTGCTATGCTATTCTATCAATATAACTATGCTCTAATTCTACCTGGTCATAGATACCTCTACTTCCTGAAAACAATCTGAATGCAAAATTTTCTGGAATTTAATGTGAAGCACTGAGAACATGACAGATGTCATACTCATGACCTTTCATTTCAGAGATACACCCACCATCTCCCCAATCCCAGGTATGCTTTTAAAAGTTCGATGTCAAGCATTTCGACAACCAGGGGATGAGAACTATCCATTTTACCTATCCTCCTTTCAGCTCTTGTAAAATGTTAGCAGATCTGATATGACGAAATGTTTGTTTTGTACAGTTTCAGATCATCAGATAATCATGGCATACTCACAGGAAGCGACAAGCAAGAAAACAAGTAAACAAGGTCACACGGCAGATGACATGGCAGAAATGAATATACCACAAAAGGGTAAGTTCTGATGAACAATGTCCTTTTTATTGGATCACTATAAAATGGCTTTCTAGTCCACTTGCTTGTATATGAAAATGTGGTCGTAGTGTCCTCCATCCGTCCCTACGTGATTCACTTTGTTGAACCTTGTGGAATCTCTAATAACGAATGTTATAATCCTATCTGTATTAAATTTGTATAAACTATTTCAATTTGTAACACGAAGAAGCCCATTGAATGTCAGCAATTTCCGTTTATACCTTCTACAGTTAAGGCATGTGTTACACTTTGTTGAAACTTATGAACGTTTTAAATCATTGGAATTTGTTTGGCTTTTAGTTCTGTCCCATGCTAAAGTTGAGTATACTAATTTAAATTGGTAAAATGTTTTGAATTCCAACAATTACCTAACACTTATCGACCTTGTTTCACTTTGTTGAACCCTGTGAATGCTCTAACGACTAAAGTTATCCTTAGATTTGCAGAAAATTGATATCAGTGTCCTGGAAATTCTTCCATGGCCTACAAAAGAATAAATATGTGACAACCCTGCTCAGATGATTTAACTGCTGTGGGCGTATGTTACATTGCCTGGCAATCTATTTTTGCTTTTTGTAAACTAAAAAGGCGGTTGTATTCAGTTTGTACTACATACATACTACATTGAAATGTGGTCGTATATTGTCGTCTCCCCTGTCTGTCGGTCCGTTCGCCAAAATATCAATATTGAAATATCTCGCAATAGGTGGTGGACACTCTAGAGTTCAGAGGCTACTGACA
>CAKJPN010000017.1:0-42934 GCA_917208275.1 Patella pellucida | reverse complement strand
TTGATATTAGACCTTTTACCAATGACTTCATTTCCCTACAGCAAAAAATAATCATATAAACTGTAAAAATTTAGTAACACAAAATAAAACTCCGCATAGAATTGATGTGTCACTCTAAGGTTGGATAAATTAACTAACCCAAAAATTCCAGCAAATATGAAAAAAATATAAATTTTGAATCGCAGAGCATTTACAAGATTTCAGTTACTGTACAAAAACTATCTTGCAAAATGCTCAAGACTTTCTGATCTGAACAATCCCAGCAAGTCTCTGTAGAGTGTTTCTAAGAATTGTGAATGGACACACAGGTGTGACAATAATCTGTGCATTAATTGATCAATAAAATTCAATCCAACATTGTATAGTTCTCTTTTCTCACCTTACATCTGCTGCCGACATATTATCTATTCTTTTAGTTTCCAAAACCTTTTTCATGAAAAATTTATTCTGAAAAATCAAATCTTCCAAAATAACCACTTCTTAACTTAAACTGGAAAATTCCATAACATGACATTTAAACATTTATGTACACTTTTATAATTGTATGAACTTTGAAAATTGTTTATATATGATAGATGTTCAGAAGTAATGACAGGAGTCATTTACAGATTTGGCCTAAAGAGTAAAAGGTCAGATTGCACTTACGCTGAAATACCTCAATTGGAGAGAGAGAGAGGGTTAAATCTCCACTGACATAACTAGGTCATTTTGGGCATAACACATAGTTCAATTTTAGCAGTGAGAAGAAACCGGTGGACCTGGAGAAAACCAAAGAGGTTTGACAGGCGGCCCTTTTCTTTGTCACATACAACCTAGGAATCGAAACCACGTCAGTTGACTCAATGACAGACCTCCTTATAATACAGCCTGCACATGTTAACCATTCAGCCATCCAATTTTAGCAGTGGGAAGAAACCGGTTGACCTGGAGAAGACCCAAGAGGTTGGACAGGTGGCCCCTCTCTTTGTCACATACAACCTTGGAATCGAAACCACGTCAGTTGACTCAATGACAGACCTTATGATACAGCCTGCACATGATAACCATTCAGCCATCCAAACCCCCTCTTTTTGAAAACTAGACTAAAATAAATTTAGTATTCGATAACACAATCTTTGCAGTGTGGCAATTGTCAACTGTTTCTGTGCTCTCAGTTGATTGTCAACAATGGTGAGCAATTGATTTTGCACGGGTTACTTGACTACAAATTTATTCAAAAGAACATAAATCCAGTTCATTCAAAACTAGCAGTTGCAAAGCAAAATATGCCCACATTTTCAGAATAAGCTGAAAAATATCCCCACAATTTTTTGTACAATCTGGGGCAATAATTCAAGAAGTTATGGTCTGAAATGTGCTAATATCAAGGGCAATAATTCAGGAAGTAACATACATTTCAAATTTCATAAAGTCAAATTAGAATTCTGACTTCTAGAGGATCCACAACCGTGGTTTACATACTTTAGCACTATTTGCATACAGAGAGTGGCCATTTTGTTAGGCAGTTTCAGTCCGATTTTCACAAAATGCAAACTCAACCATCATAATTGTGTAACAGTGATATATCTAAACGCTTATTAAATCGGATGAAAATTGTTACCTCTAGATGGATGATACGCTAAAAATGTGATTTTTTTTGTTTAATTGGCAGCCATAATCCAAGAAGTTGCAGTCCAACATGCACAAATATTGAAAGGATACAAGATCATTGGCTTATAAACATACATTTTTAGTTTCATCAAATTGTGAGCAAAAAAAACATGATTTTTCGTACAATCAGGAACTAGCTTCCTAAAGTTAATAGCAGTGATTGGATTTTGCCCGTATATCCTGGACCTAAATTGACAGACCAGGAATATGCCCAATCGGACATCAAGACATGGTGAATTATATTCAAAATTCCATAATTAATGTAATGTACTGAGTGTACAACTAACGCACCACCAGATTATCGTTGATAAATTTGAATACCGTACAGTATTAAACATCAAAAATATTGTAGTGCACTTATTTTTTTTATTAAGTATGAATTTGAATATTTTGTTGACACGAGATTCTTATTTGTGGTTTGAAAACGCCTGCTTAAAAACGATAAGAGTTATATGCCCCTTAATTTTCGGGAAAAATTGCCTGACAACTAAAATTTTGAAATTCAATCACTGGTTAGTAGTATGTATTGAATAATTACCTGAGAATCCGGTAAATCAATTGTTGTATTGGTCTTGTATATACTAGAAACATCTTCAACAGATTTCAAGTCTTTCAACGAGAGCTGTTTCATAAAATCTCTATTATCTGCAATACTGCTTATTGTGCCAGCACCTAATAACTAAAGCATTTGATATAGGTGTAATAATTACACAAATTATTTTCCAGTGATTCAGTTGTTTTCTAATGGATTTAATGGCATATAATTATACATGCATTTTAAAGAGTTAAATCTGCCTATTGCAGGTATTTCTTTTGGCCTGAAATGTTATCTAACTTATTCATTGGACATTATAATTAACTTATCCGGACCATAATCAACTCAAATGCCATGATGATAAGCCTGATATTTACTGGATTTGAATACATTTTGTGATGGACAATATAACGCAAAAAGTGGATAATCGAGACTTTGTTATCATACCAACATCAGTAATGACGACTGAGACTACCCTAAAATTTAAGCAGTTTGACTATAATTTTCAGCATATTTTGTCTTCATCATCTATTTTTTAACTAATATAGCAAGAAGTGTCAGCTTTCTATCTCATCTGACCTAATGTCAGGGTTTGGACCTCGGCTATTTCTAGTCAAGTGATGGTGGGTGTGGCGCGCCAGGCAGGGCAAGCTTACTCTTCCTGACACCTGTTATCACTGTTTGTCGTGTATTTTGTACACGGTGAACAGCCCATATGCTGATTACACTATTTTGCCTATACTGTTTTTTTAGGACTTTGAATTTTGTCTAATTGTTTGGATTGTTCCTACTTGGTTTTATTTTATTATTAAACATGCAATAAAAATTAACCACAGATCTTAAATAGTTGTTTTAAAAGCAAACAATAATAAATTATACCAGACAACCAAATATTGTTTTTGTACCCTAATTAATGTCTATGTCTTTACCTTTTTAGCCATATCACGCATCATAACATTCCTTCTAGGATCCTTCCTCATGTCAGTTTTCATCGAAGTCTTTACATCTGATAAAATACTACCCAAGTCTGCGGCTGATAAAGTTTTAAGTTTGTTCATTGGCAATTTAACAACCATTCCACCAAAACGACTCAAAGCAGCAGAATCAAGGGGACCACTTAAACCACATATCTTTAAAACATAGTTTTTCTACAAAATAATTCAATAATTGCATCATAGTATCGTCATATTTCTCAGGCTAAGTACAAGAATATATGGGCATAACAGTACCCTTACTAATACACACACCAGCAGCACAGTCAACTATACTAGCATTAAAACAATCTTTTGTTTCAGTTTTTTTATGTGTAGATGTAGATGTACTGTACTGTAGATCTGGCGAGTTGTCTTGGAAGATGATGTCAAAGGTCGTACAAGCGTGTTTTCACCATGACGTCAGTCATTCGAGTTCCAAGTGGATAAATTCAGAACTACAACTTTTGCTTTGTTTTGTTTTGTATCAGTGCGTATCTCTACTCATAGTTCTGCAAGTCACACAATAAGAACTCAATTCAAGAGACCATTTGACCTTATCTCACAAAGCGTTTTTTTTTAACAACTCTTCCAGATCCAGGTGTAATGAAGACAGGCAAGTAAATGAAATTTTAAACAAGAAAAAGAAAGAGAAAAAGATCTATGTTTAATAAGATTGGCCTTAAAATAATTGTCAACAAACAGGCCTTCTTTTCTGGGGAGCTGAAACAGCTCTTACTGGGATCGGGAAAAAGTGCAAATTGCAAAATTTGAACATTTTTGTTCATTTTGAGGCAGAATTATTGTGTCCTAAAAATTGTGACAGACGGACAGACAGTCAAACGAACTCATTTTAATAGTACAACTCTGCCTATAGTTTATTTACAGAGTTTATTGACAGGAAAAATACTAAAAAAACTTAATGAAGGATTTATTCTTTCCATTGACCGAACAATTAAAGAAATTGCAATTTATCTGCAAATAATCAATACCAGCTGGTTCTAAATTTAAGGTAATTTAGGTTATTCCAATGAATACAAAATTGTCAGTTTCTAATAATTATTAATAATCATAAACTTATAAAATAGTGTCCAAAACTTTCTGACATCGTTTATACTCTTAAATTTGTTCACTTACAATTAATGATGGCATTGTGTAATTCCCAACACCCTTGAAAAACACCTTTTGGCATTCATCACCACAAAGGGCAGTCTTCGGCACAGATCTTAAAAAAGTTAGTGGTACACTGGTTAAGAAACTGGTCAAGTTTTTAAGCCCATTACAGGTAATATTTGATGCTTGTACAGTCTCAAAAACACATCTTGAAGCAATAGCTTTCATAACCTGTAAAATAAATCAATCAAACCAATAAATGCTCACTATCAATCTTTGTGAAGGTTTTGATGTAGTGAAACTATACTCCTGGGTTGTATTCAAAGGTTTTCTCAAAGTTGAGTAAAAATACTTCATTTTTCCACTAAATCGGTATTCAAAAAGGCTGCATGTTACATCTCCTTGGATATGTCAAAAAACTTAACTGTACACTTAAATTATGGAACACCCACAATCGCCAAAAGGAAGCATGAATTTCTAACTTATGGAATACCCGCCACTGCCAAAAATCACGAATTTCTTACTTCGCATGCATGTTATGTACCATAAGAGCACCACTTTACTCATACTTAACTAGTGTTTGTCTACAATTATCTCCCTTCATGACAACAGACATTTTAATTCCTAAATGGACAATTTATGACAAAAAACTATTTATTCTGCTTCAGATTAATATCATTGACCAGGGTTTATTTAGTATGTTTGTGTATGACAGATATGACAATTTTGGGACATTTATTCACAAAGAAGACAGTTGTCTGTGGGCAGAATGCACTATACTCTATTAAAATCATGGTTGCCATTACTAGGAAAATGTTTGTCGAAATGTGATCACCAGGGTAATACAGGAAGATATCGTACGATATGCGCAAATATCAAAAGGAACGGAGATCTTTTGGTTAAAACATACATTTCAAGATTCCACAACCTTGGTATTACAATTACATACTTTTACACTATTGCGTACAAGGAGTGGCCATTTTGTCGGGTAGTGTCGAACTCAATCATCATTAAGGTGTAACAGTGTTAAGCATAAATTTAAAGTTTTAAAAAAATGGATCAAAATTATGATCCCTAGAGGGTCCACTAGCTAAAACAGTGATTTTTCGTACAAAACCATAATCAATGGAGTTTCGATCCGATACATGCCAATGTAAAAAGGAAGCAAGATCTTTTGGAGATAAACCTATATTTCAAGCTTTGTAAAAATCGAATAAAAAATGTGTATGTATGTCCGGATGGACAGGGGTGAAGACAATATAACTCCAAATATCAATTTGGGCATATAATAAAATAGTTACCACTTTAGAATTAGCCTTGTCCAAGTTGAGAAGGCCAGCTTTTGCTTGTGTGCAATCTACTTTATTCAAAACATTCTTAACTTCTGTATCTGACATGCAAATTAAAATTGGACCAATTCTGCAATAATCATAAATATAATTTGCCTTTACTAATATTTTATTACCACTAGTACTAGTCACAATGGTAAATTTCAGCAGTTGATTTCAGCCCTTTGTGTTCTTATATCATAAGTAATGATAAGCTGGACAAGTTGACAGAATTATATCTGAGTAACTGTGGATAAAAAACTTATACACATAGACGTACGAACCAGGTAGGTAATCTGACTTTTTGGGCAGACGGGTAAAGTGAAAACAACAATTATCATTTCATCTAGTTGGCAAAATAAAATGCCCAAATCTAATAAAACACTAATTTTACTTTTCTTTAAATTGAATACCAGGAATCTGTACTGAATTGACTATGGATTAAATCATTTTGTCTAGACCCTCAGAGCCACTATACTTTGTGTAACATTTTTTCGGGCATCGATTATTATTTGTGAATGCAGCTGCAACAGTCTGATTGGATGGTTGGAATTCAGACAAGCAGAAACATGCATATTGGTTGTTTTGGATTCCGGTAAGCCACCTATTAGGTAGGCTATATTGAACCACATTTAAGTTGCTGTATTCACGGGCTGGAATAGCTGGAAACCATGTTTGCGGTAGTTAAATTTTCCAAATTTGCTCCCGACTATAAACGATTGATTGGTTGATTGGAAATCAAGTCAGCCACTTAAGTTAGGCTATATCAGACCACTTACTGTATTCAGGGACTGGATAGGGACTGGAATAGCAAGAAAACACATTTGCAGACGTCCAATTTATCTTGGGGGGGGGGGGGGCATTTCTGGTTCTGCAAGAATTGGGGGCGGGGGGATTTTAGGTTCCCCCCCCCCCCAACATTCATTCAGTCTGTACGCCTATGCTTACACAATTCTTAATGATAATTGACAGACAGTAGTTTTAAAGATAATACATGACAACATCGAAAAGCTTTGACTGATAAGAAAAATTTTAAAAGAAATGTTATTACTTTTTAATATCATCCCATTTGCTGGTATCTGTAATATTCTTTAAAAGTTTACTGGCAATTTCTCTGGCACATCCAGACCCTTTCTGAACTGCAGCTTTCAAATTATGCCCATTCAAATGTTTTCGCTTGTCTACTGAGATGGTATCTAAAGCACAGGATTGACTCCATGGAATGGACATCAACAATTGAAGATTTGATTGTATCTACAAATCAAAACAGTATAAATCAATGTTTCTTTGACAATTGAGTTGCTATACAATTATTGTCCATAAACACCAACTACAATCACTTTTTCTTTAGAATTAAATTATCAACATATCAAAAAACTGAGTTATGTGAAAAGTTCTATATATATAAAAAAGCTTGCAAACAAATCATTTAAAGTTCCAAAATATGTGCTCTGGAATGAAAGTTGTATACCACAAACTACAGGTAAGTCAAATTTGATTTCATGGAAACACAAAAAGTTATCAAATCCAAGAAATTTCAAATAATTAGTTTTATGAGATAATTACAAACCACAACTGTTTTTTTTAGAATTAAACTAAGCCAAATTTGTTTTCACGGAATCACAAAACGATCAAATCAGAGAAATAGTAAAAGACACATATAAATAAAATGTCTCAATAAAGTACACCAAAATCTATAATGAATTGAACTAGAAGAATTAAATAGGAATAATTCCATAAAAGTTTATACCACATTCAACGACAGAGACGAACAAATAGAAGCTGAAAGACAGTTCATCAAATAGAAAATCTTCTTCACATGACTATTTATCATGCTCTTACTCTCAGTCATCATAGATGAGGCTTTTGTACATAAACTTTTATGTCTCATGGGGTCATCCAGGATATGCTCTGTAATCAATGTCATTGGAGTTGTTGAGGAATTCGCAATTGTGAAGTTATGGATGGTGTCTACTCTGTGTAATTATAACAAAAATAAAATGATTATCTTACAAAATAAATTTGATCTACAAAAATTGTCTTTAAAACATAGTTTAAGAAAAGGTTTTCTCCTTGTCTTAATACCTAAAATCAAAACATGGGATCAATTAACTGTCTTCATTTGAATGTGACAAATAAAATAATAATCTCCTTTCATTATTTAATCAGAAAACCATTACCATTCTGACCTTGCAGTCACTAGTTTTAATTTAGATGGTCTAAGAATTATAGAATGCTATCACTATCAACTATCTTTTAGAATATCTAAGAAAACTCACAGGTAGCCAAATGCATCATTTGACATTCTGCTGATCAAGTATCCTGGTAAATATATCACAAGACGGTTTAAAAACAATATATTTTTTTAATGCTATCTGCCTTGGAATTCGAAAGTTGCTGTTTTTCTCCAAAAGAGCTTCTGTGACTTTTTCTTTTACTTCTGATTTCAAATTCTGCATAAATGAAAGTCACCACATATAAGTTATTGCACCTATAATTAGGAATACCATGAAGTGTTAAATGCCCCACACGCCAAATTAAAGGGAAAATAAAAAAAAAGTTTCTTGAGTAACTCATCTTCAAAAACATTCGGATCCTAAAATTTTTTGGATCTACTGATTTGATAAAAAAATAAAAATAATTTGTTATCTTTCATGAAAATTTCTTTTATACTTCAATGGGCTTAATTTTATATAATAACAATAGTCTCTTTACATATTCATAAATTTTATTAAGACATGTCAATGATGTAACTTGTTCTGATATTTTAAATAGAATCTGTTGAATTAGAACTTGCTTACCTTCGCCTCATCAAGTAAGAGTAAAACAAAAGGATTTATAAGGCTAGTAGAAAATGATGGATGTCGAATAACTCGGTGAATGTGTTCCTTGCTACTAGTAGGTTTTTTTATTTCTGCTAAAAGACCTGCTGCTGTCACATTTGAAACCTGAAATCAGATTTTAAAACAAGATTCAAAACATCAATTAATTCATGAAATCGGCAGGCCACTTAACTGATGTGTATATACTAGTATACAGACAAAAAAGTGTTTGCGATATGGTGCATGCTAGGATAAGCCTATATTTCCACAAGATGGGTGGAGAATGAGTAAAATTGATAAAGCACATGTTCCCAATTCATTCAACTAGTGAGCCCATAAACTGTATTATGGATTTTGTATCAAAGGCAGCTAGGGTCCTTAATCCACAAAAAGATATCGTCTGCTTTTTTACTTCGCATGGTTTTGACACGAGTCAATCTTGTGAAACATCTTCAGAATATAAGGTGCTGGATACTAGTATTTCACTGTTTGCCTGTATTTCAAATAATATCCTAGGCTTTAAACACACAAATTTACATCTAAAAATCTTTTGTTATGACTAGAAAAACATTACAAGTTCTTTATTTATATTTATCAGGGGTGAAAACAAAGTACATCAATGGTATATATAATATAAAAACAAGTCTAACAATGAGGTTAATTGTGACAATACACAGTTAAATTATATTTGTCTTCTTGCCTAAGCTTTACCCCCAGCCTAGATAAATTATGCCTAATACATCCCCCAGACTAGATGAATTTATAACACATATATTGATATTGAAAAGGCCATTTATTCATTAAATGACATATATATTTGAATTATTTAAAGGACATAATATTTACATTAATATACTTAAGAATCATTTTAACAAAATATCTATCTTACATAAATCAGCAAAATAAGTAAACGTCTGATCAAAGATGGGGGGTTTAACACCGCCAAAAATTTATCTTCTTACAGAAGTAAAATTCCCCCATCAATGAAAAGTCCTTATTGATGTCTGGTATTATTTATTATACAATAGCAAGCTTACCTGTTCATATTTTCGACATGTAGGGGGAATGCGATATTCCCTTTTTTGTAAAGTATATAATTTTATTCTGAAATTAAAAAATGAATGATTGAAAAGATTAAGAACTTCTCCGATCCGTCCCCACCGGTATCGGGACTGGTTAACAAAAAAAGTCTAACAATCTGAAATTATCTCAAGAATTTGTTTTTTGTTAATTTATTGTTAGGGTTATGTAAACTAGGGTACCACATAAGACCATTTGGTCCTTTTATCTCTTGAAATGTACATGTATTTAATGAATAATGACCCAATAAACTTGCATTATCTTGCATTATTTATACCAACAAGCCAACAGTGAGGCTGATGTCCCCTGCCGAAATCCCAAAATAATAAGATAACACATATTAATTTATCGAACATCTATTATTTTCAAAAGCATAGAGTATAGAGCAATCAAACCATACAAAGTTTGATCACTCTCTATAAGATAGAATCAAGATTATCTTGTCCCAAAGCATCGAACAATGAAATTGATTAGCTCTGCTTAGCTTTAGCTCAAAATATTAATTATTGAACTCAGTCAAGACATTCGCTAAATGATCATCTACATTAAGTTCAAAATTCTACCTCAATTAAAAGCAGAGTTATGTTCCAAAGTCTTGACCAATAAAATTGCTTGTCACTCCTTAGCCTAAGCCGAAAATTTGCACCATCGAACTTAGTCAAGGTAATGATATAATGAATCTATATTCTGAGTTACATTGCTATCACTTCATTACAACCAAAGTTATCGTGCCCCAAAGCATCAACCAATCAGATTGCTTATCTCTGCTTACCCTAAGCAGACAATGTTCATCATCAAATTCCATCAAGTCATTCACATAATGAATGCCTTCACCAAGTGTGAACATTCTACCTCAATTAGAAGGAGAGTTATTGTGTTCCAAAGTCTTGAACAATCAAATTGCTTATCATTCTGCTTACCCTCAGCAGAAAATGTTGATTATCGAACTTGGTCAATGTATCGGTGTAATAAAACTAAAGCTATACACCAAGTGTCCTCACTCTCACTTATTCAGAACTTAATAAGCATCAACCAATCAAATTGCTTATCTCTGCTTACCCTAATCAGAAAATGCTCACCTTCAAACCCCATCAAGGTATTCACCTAATAGACACCTATGCCAAGTGTGAACATTTTAACTCAATTACAATGAGAGTTATTGTGTTCCAAAGTCTCGACCAATCAAATTGCTTATCGCCCTGCTTACCATGAGCAGAACATGCTCATTATCGAACTCAGTCACAGTATTGGTGTAATGAAACTACACACCAAGTTTCATCACTCTCACTTAATTAGAATTAAAGTTATCGTGTCCCAAAGCATCAACCAATCAAATTGCTTGTCTCTGCTTACCCTAAGCAGAAAATACTCATCTTCGAAATCCATCAAGACATTGACCTAATAAACACTCACACTAAGTTTGAACATTCTAACTCAATTAGAATGAGAGTTATTGTGTTCCAAAGTCTCGACCAATCAAATTGCTTATCGCTCTGCTTACCCTGAGCAGAAAATGCTCATTATCGAACTTAGTCAAGGTATTGATGTAATGAAACTATTATACACCAAGTTTCAGCACTCTCACTTAATTAGAACTAAAGTTATCGTGTCCCAAAGCATCAACCAATCAAATTGCTTATCTCTGCTTACCCTAAGCAGAAAATGCTCATCTTCAAACTCCATCAAGGTATTGACATAATAAACACCTACACCATGTTTGAACATTCTAGCTCAATTAGATCGAGAGTTATTGTGTCCCAAAAAGTGTGACAGACAGACAGAAGGACGGACAGACAGACGGACGAACCCATTTTAATAGTCACCTGCATTCTTCGAAAAGCTGGGGACAATATAATATGTATAACATTTCCGAAATTGGGAGACAAAATTCAGCTGTTTCCTTTACTCCATAACAATAAACCAAATAACAGAAACATGGTGATCATTTGAAGAAAACAAAATCCAAGACCATATTTTGGATTTAGCTCCCTTTATCTTGAGGCAGACCCTGCAAATCACAGTCCTATGTCTGTTTTTTAAATGAAATGCAGCTGAACTTCATTTTTTTTCTGCAACAACCGGGCTGTCCTTTATTTTAACCATAATCCTTTATTAATTGTATGGGCTGTCCTTTATTTTAACCATAATCCTTTATTAATTGTATGGTGAACCTAGCTTGTAACATGTCATAAATAAACCAGCAACTTTAACAATAACATTTAATTCAATTCATAAATTAAATTCACAAAAATAAACAAAGAATAGTGCACAGACCAAGCAGCAATAATTTTTTAACACCCAATATTTAAGATTAGATAGATAAAGAGCTGTCAGTGCTCACTATAATAGTTAAAAACTAGATAATATAAAGGGAATTTGCTGAAAATTTCAGTCAAATTGATCCACTCTGAACCGAGAATTTAGCAATTGAATTTCGGCCCAGCGTCGATCATCATTACTAAAGTCGGTACAATAAACAAGTCTTGATTATCAATTTCATGATTAAATCATGAATATGAAAGTTGAGCAGCAAATCAGATCCTAATCCAGTAAATATCTCAGACTAGCGATGACTTCGAGAGTTGTTTATGGTCTGGATAAGTTAATGTCTAATTAATAATTCAGAAAGAACTGCAATTTGCTGAAGCAATTTGCTTTACCAATTATATTGTTTTACCCTATACAGTTAAGAAGTTATTGTGTTCCAAATATGATAAACCCATTCTAATAGTTCCCTTCAATGGAATGAATGAAATATGATTTTATGGCATGTCAGCTCCAACCGGGCTACATTGCGCCAAATCCCTTTGATGAATGATAATTGAAGTTTATATTAAGATTGAAAAAGGTATATATCAGCGAAAGTGTGGACTACATGGATCAACAGGTCAAATGCCTTGAGAATGTCTACATGAATATGCATGCAAAAAAACAAAACAATGAGACTTCAAAATAAGCAATATTGGTACAGTAAAAATAATATCTTGCGAAATTCTGTGATAAAGCTTAAAAATATACATTATGCAAAACTAAGTCTTCCTATCTAAATTATTAAATAGACATTCATTAACTTATCCACACCTTAATCAAATGTCGATGTCATCACTAGCCTGGAATATTTACTGGATTTGAATCTGATCTGCTGCTCAATGCTCATTGATGATTAAATTAATTAAATCAATTTGACCTAAATTTTCAGCAAATTCCCATTATATTATTTTGTGAAATAGTATAGTGAGAACAGACAGCTCTTTATCTAATCTCCTTTAATCTTTACATAATCAACAAACTAATAATTCTTCCGAAATCTAATTCTAATACTTACAAAAAGAGACACTGCACTAATAAAATTAGAATAATTTTAAAACAATCAGAGATAATCTAAGCTTAAGCTTATAGAAGCATGGATAGTTTGCCAGACAACAAAATATGCACACCAGCAGCTTAGTGGACCGAACAGTCATTACAAAATTTATTGAACAAAACGTAATAATAAAATAAAATGACCAATGAATGAAATGGGGTTTAACGTCCTACTATTATGCACCTAACCTGGGCTAATGGAAGACGGTCATATGCCATACAGTGTGCTATGAAGGAAATTTTGCCCAGGCAGCGGCGCTACGGCCTACTCTTATATCGAATTCAAACTGCCAAGGGATCTTTTACGTGCACTCCAATGTGTCGTATAGTGGGCAGTAGCTAGGGTAGCTACTGAATTGTCATTATTTACAATATAAAAAGTTTCTAAAAATATTTTCACGTCAACAAACAAAACACCTATTTACATGACAAATCATGTTTCCAGCACTGAGTATTGAATTCACTGATATTTTGCAGCCGACCAGAAACCAAATTCCTTATCTGACAATATTTGAGGTATTGTTTACATGGGTTTTATTTGCAAATAGATGGGGGGGGGGGGACAAATCTGTAAAATATGAATATGATTATATCAATTTTTTCTGCAAAGGAGCGATAAAAAGCTCTTCTAAAATGACGTTTTGCTGGGGACCTCTCAGATTCCTTGATAGAAAATATCATTGCGAATACCAAGTGAAACAATAAACAAATCCAATGCATTACCTTTTACTTTATCTACAGCTGGTGCTGGTGTTGTAGTGTTTTTTCCAGCAACTCCATTACTTAACACATCTGAAAAAAAAAATTTCAACAATATAATAGCCTTCACACAAAAAGGGAGCCAACTATGGAACAGAAAGATGTGGTATACTGATATTTGGTATGAGTTTATCCTCTCATATTCATAACCCAATTGTTTTACCACAATTTTAAAAGAAAAGGTGGTTAGAAACTGTTGTCTCTATTTAATTCACAAGGTTTTTGGCTCAGGAAGTATAAACTTCTCTGGTCACAGAATTATGATTATAGTAGGATTTGTCCCGGACAGATGGATATACAAATTCCCAATTAAAATTTCTAAAATACAGGTACATAACTGAAGAAGAGTGTCCACAAGAAGAAATTTTGGTAAGTCAGTCGAATATTAACTTTAGGCATCCACAAGCAATTGTGGCCGGACAGACAGGGGTTGCCACAATATACAATCACATTTCAATGTGAGCGTATAAAAAAAAAAATGAAAGAAAGACATTTGTAACCGAAATGCACTAGCTTGAAATATTTTACTTACACAAAATCATAACCATTATTAACAAAATCAAAGTATTAAACTGTGGCTTTTTAAATATGGTCATTTTGTCAATCAATCTCTTCAGAACTGAAACAAAAAATAGAAAGATGTCTAGATGAGTCACAGACAGCCAGTTATGAAATTTTTTTAAGGAGAAAACCTGTTCATACCCTCATGACCACAAAATTAGGGGTGGGCAAATGGAGGTCGAATTTTGGGAACGTGTGTTTTCTAAGGTGATTTTGGCTGCTGAATCCGAATCTGGAGAAATTTTTGTTCTGTGACGTCATTTTGAGCTGGTTCCGTGGCCTTCAAAATGGCGGACCAAAAATGACTTTTTTTCTCATAAAAGTGAGACAATATTGGAACCAGTTGTCCAATATGTTAGAATATATGTTTTCTTGACCGTGGATTCTAAAATTGTACTCCCATTTATGATTTGATAACATCCTTTATTGATATGAGGGTAATAACTGAAAAAAAGTCATTTTGAAAATGGCCACGGAACCAGCTCAAAATGACGTCACAGAACAAAAATTTCACCAGATTCAGATTCAGCAGCGAAAATTGCCTTAGAAAACACTCGTTTCCAAAATTCGACCTCCATTTGCCCACCCCTAACAAAATGGTTTAAGGAAGGGAACTCTAGGGGATTGAGTTCGTCCATCATGGTTGATACAGAAATTACACATTACTTTTATATTTCACCTTTAATATATTATCAATCTGATTAAAATACAGATCGTTTTTGAATATTTTTTATACTACATGAAGATCTGACCAGTTGTTGTGGGAGGCTGTGTCAGGGATCAAATACCGATGCAAGCAACTTTTGACCCTATGTTAGACATTGATTAAATGAAATGAAGTGGGGTTTAACGTCCTACTGTTCTGCACCAAACTGGGCTAATGAAGACAGGCATATGCCATACAGTGTGCTATGACTATGACTACTATGACTACTATGACTATTAGGGACATTTTGCCTGGACGGCACCACCAAAGCCTACTCTTGTGCTAACCATTCGGCCATCCAACCACCCTGAAACAAAATAGGTTCTGTGTTTTAATCAGATTGATATCCTAGTCCTACCTTGTAAAAGTAATTGTACCGGTATTGTATAATAATATAGTAATGCCTATAGCTCAAAAAATCAAAGTGTCAATTTAAATACTAAATTTTCTGCTTAGTACTTCTCAGGAATAGTAGTAAGTGTGACTAGTTTGTTTAAATTGTTAGCAGTAGCACTGTCTAAGTAACAGTCAGACGGACTGTGTTGGCTGTTGCTGATGGATTATTATTGAGTGACTGACGCATACTAGGCCTAGACACTTAAAAGGCTAACCATGATTTAATGCCTACGCCTCAAAACAGATAGATAAAAGAGACCATTCCATCCATGCTAGGAATTCAAGTGTGATATGATAAAAGCGGCTGTGACATGTGAAGTTTTCCATATGTCTGGAAGTTGTCTAGTTGTAAGACAGATTGTAGAGACGAGTTAATGGACTTACAATGGCGAAAGGTCTGAGGGTTTTTTAGAATTAATAGGCTGATTTCATCTGACCCAGGGGACTAATTTTTAAAATGACCGCGTTTCGATTTTATTTTAACAAGTTAAGAGGCCAACTTAACTCTTTTACTGATAAACTCTGACACAAGCGCTAATTCTTTGTTTGGACCTCGCCCATTAACATAGTTGTTTATAACGGTTTTCTAGATACTAAAAACACTGAGAACTTTCACATTTGAGGACCAAAAAGTATACAACGCCCTTACTAATTGCTGCCCCGTCGCTTTAGATCATAGAGAAGATGATATGTAGGCACCGCTCCTCCTGTATTAATTCTATGACCGGAATCGCCTCAACTACCAAACTTCGTATCCCTGGCAGTGTATGTGGCGTAAGTAAATTCCTGTTGCAAATTATGACTGGTCAATAGTCCGATTAGCAACAAATAGCTAACTGCGTTACAATAAAATTACGCTTTAAACAAAGCTCCATATTAGACCCAAATGTGAGGATATTTTGAAAATTATTTTCACATTTTCCGACCCGATACCTTCAATTTGGTGTATAGTTTGTTTAAATCGGACATAAATTGACTGAGTTGTGGCTGCTTAAAGCCACCCAACACACCAAAGTAAGTTTTGAGAAAAAGCAAGTCAAAGATTAGGTATGTTTCAAAGCAAAATACCATAGCAATCAGGCCATTTATTTGCTATTTCGTCGTGGAATATTGTATTCTGGATGTTCTCAGGGGTGCTGAAGACGAAAATTGTAGTAAAAACTTCATCCGACAATTTCCGCAATCTTTTTTTTTCAAAATGAACGCCAAAATGACAAATTTTCGAGTTTCCGTAAGTTATGTGTTTATTAATGTCATTGGCCCGGTTTTGGGGGGTACTGCATCAAAAAATTGCAGTATAAAAGTCAATCCGTTAATACAAGCCATTTTGTTTTTCATAATGGCGACCGAAATAAAAAAATTACGTCAGAAAAACTAATTGCGTGACACAACGAGGCTATCAACACGAATACAATGTAAACAATACTGTATGGAGACAATACTCTATTTTATTATAGTCTATATGTAGATAATGATAATGGAGGAAGTCTACGAACTTACCTGTAAAATAATCGGTTCCATATAACTACGCAGTTAATTTCATTTTCGTTTAAAAAGGGAAAGAATAAAATTTCCATTCATTTTTTCATTAATTTTAATAGCATAATATCTTGTCACATAAAATAAGATACTGCAGTTGCGGAAATTGGAGATATAATAATTCATTTAATTTAAAATTTTATAGGTTTCATTCTCATTATTAAGCTACGTATGTAATTAACGTCTGATCCAAATTTAGTTTCATAATAGTACGACAGTAAACATAACCTAGAAATTGAAAACCACCCCGTCTCCATGAGCTTAGTCGATGCAGAAAAGTAAACTTTAAAAATCCCATTGCATTTCTTTTCTACTGACTATTGTCTGTATTTTTAAGGGCCCCAGGAATTAATAGCAGGGTTGTTACGGTTCCTTGGCCCAAACTGTACCACGTAGCCCAATTTCTGTCCAAAGAGTATACAAGAGATCTTCCGAGTCCAAAGTGTCGAATGCAGCGGACAGGTCTAATAAAATATCTAGAAAATATTATGTAATGCATTTCCTCTTGTATATATCATCTTCATTTCAACATTAAGCCACCAAATATTGCAATAATTTAAACATTGATGTTTATAATTAGTTTTCTCATTGACTCTAAGTGTATCGCTCTATTGCAATATAAGTGTACAAAACACAGGCAATGTTTTTAATTGTATATACATGTATTATATTTTATGTTTTAATCTTTTATACATACTAAGCTCTTAGACTATACATATTAAAAAAAAACACCAAAATACTTGTTTTTATTATTGTATATTACTGTATTATACTCTGCCTCTGTGTTTCATATATATATATATATTGACAGTGATTATTGTAAATATTATAATGTATAATTATATTCTGTTAATAAATATATTACAAGATAAAAAAAAAAAACCAGTTCTCGTCCGATCACTGAAGTTAAGCAACGTCGGGCCCGGTTAGTACTTGGATGGGTGACCGCCTGGGAACACCGGGTGCTGTAGACGCCTTTTTTGTCGGGATGGTGTCGGAAAAAAATAAAAATCAATTTTCCACTTTTTTGAAATCGGCGGAAATCAGTTTCTGGGGCGCGGTCTTTTATTAGGTAAGCACAACTACGGGATTTGTTCACCTTCCCTCGTCTACGGCCACACCACGTTGAAAACACCAGTTCTCGTCTGATCACTGAAGTTAAGCAACGTCGGGCCCAGTCAGTACTTGGATGGGTGACCGCCTGGGAACACCGGGTGCTGTAGACGCCCTTTTGAAATCGACGGAAATCAATTATCGGCTCAATTGATGCTACAGCATAGGACCGCATAACTACGGGGTTTCTTCACATTTTCTCGTCTACGGCCATACCACGTTGAAAACACCAGTTCTCGTCCGATCACTGAAGTTAAGCAACGTCGGGCCCGGTTAGTACTTGGATGGGTGACCGCCTGGGAACACCGGGTGCTGTAGACGCCTTTTTTGTCGGGATGGTGTCGGAAAAAAATAAAAATCAATTTTCCACTTTTTTGAAATCGGCGGAAATCAGTTTCTGGGGCGCGGTCTTTTATTAGGTAAGCACAACTACGGGATTTGTTCACCTTCCCTCGTCTACGGCCACACCACGTTGAAAACACCAGTTCTCGTCTGATCACTGAAGTTAAGCAACGTCGGGCCCAGTCAGTACTTGGATGGGTGACCGCCTGGGAACACCGGGTGCTGTAGACGCCCTTTTGAAATCGACGGAAATCAATTATCGGCTCAATTGATGCTACAGCATAGGACCGCATAACTACGGGGTTTCTTCACATTTTCTCGTCTACGGCCATACCACGTTGAAAACACCAGTTCTCGTCCGATCACTGAAGTTAAGCAACGTCGGGCCCGGTTAGTACTTGGATGGGTGACCGCCTGGGAACACCGGGTGCTGTAGACGCCTTTTTTGTCGGGATGGTGTCGGAAAAAAATAAAAATCAATTTTCCACTTTTTTGAAATCGGCGGAAATCAGTTTCTGGGGCGCGGTCTTTTATTAGGTAAGCACAACTACGGGATTTGTTCACCTTCCCTCGTCTACGGCCACACCACGTTGAAAACACCAGTTCTCGTCTGATCACTGAAGTTAAGCAACGTCGGGCCCAGTCAGTACTTGGATGGGTGACCGCCTGGGAACACCGGGTGCTGTAGACGCCCTTTTGAAATCGACGGAAATCAATTATCGGCTCAATTGATGCTACAGCATAGGACCGCATAACTACGGGGTTTCTTCACATTTTCTCGTCTACGGCCATACCACGTTGAAAACACCAGTTCTCGTCCGATCACTGAAGTTAAGCAACGTCGGGCCCGGTTAGTACTTGGATGGGTGACCGCCTGGGAACACCGGGTGCTGTAGACGCCTTTTTTGTCGGGATGGTGTCGGAAAAAAATAAAAATCAATTTTCCACTTTTTTGAAATCGGCGGAAATCAGTTTCTGGGGCGCGGTCTTTTATTAGGTAAGCACAACTACGGGATTTGTTCACCTTCCCTCGTCTACGGCCACACCACGTTGAAAACACCAGTTCTCGTCTGATCACTGAAGTTAAGCAACGTCGGGCCCAGTCAGTACTTGGATGGGTGACCGCCTGGGAACACCGGGTGCTGTAGACGCCCTTTTGAAATCGACGGAAATCAATTATCGGCTCAATTGATGCTACAGCATAGGACCGCATAACTACGGGGTTTCTTCACATTTTCTCGTCTACGGCCATACCACGTTGAAAACACCAGTTCTCGTCCGATCACTGAAGTTAAGCAACGTCGGGCCCGGTTAGTACTTGGATGGGTGACCGCCTGGGAACACCGGGTGCTGTAGACGCCTTTTTTGTCGGGATGGTGTCGGAAAAAAATAAAAATCAATTTTCCACTTTTTTGAAATCGGCGGAAATCAGTTTCTGGGGCGCGGTCTTTTATTAGGTAAGCACAACTACGGGATTTGTTCACCTTCCCTCGTCTACGGCCACACCACGTTGAAAACACCAGTTCTCGTCTGATCACTGAAGTTAAGCAACGTCGGGCCCAGTCAGTACTTGGATGGGTGACCGCCTGGGAACACCGGGTGCTGTAGACGCCCTTTTGAAATCGACGGAAATCAATTATCGGCTCAATTGATGCTACAGCATAGGACCGCATAACTACGGGGTTTCTTCACATTTTCTCGTCTACGGCCATACCACGTTGAAAACACCAGTTCTCGTCCGATCACTGAAGTTAAGCAACGTCGGGCCCGGTTAGTACTTGGATGGGTGACCGCCTGGGAACACCGGGTGCTGTAGACGCCTTTTTTGTCGGGATGGTGTCGGAAAAAAATAAAAATCAATTTTCCACTTTTTTGAAATCGGCGGAAATCAGTTTCTGGGGCGCGGTCTTTTATTAGGTAAGCACAACTACGGGATTTGTTCACCTTCCCTCGTCTACGGCCACACCACGTTGAAAACACCAGTTCTCGTCTGATCACTGAAGTTAAGCAACGTCGGGCCCAGTCAGTACTTGGATGGGTGACCGCCTGGGAACACCGGGTGCTGTAGACGCCCTTTTGAAATCGACGGAAATCAATTATCGGCTCAATTGATGCTACAGCATAGGACCGCATAACTACGGGGTTTCTTCACATTTTCTCGTCTACGGCCATACCACGTTGAAAACACCAGTTCTCGTCCGATCACTGAAGTTAAGCAACGTCGGGCCCGGTTAGTACTTGGATGGGTGACCGCCTGGGAACACCGGGTGCTGTAGACGCCTTTTTTGTCGGGATGGTGTCGGAAAAAAATAAAAATCAATTTTCCACTTTTTTGAAATCGGCGGAAATCAGTTTCTGGGGCGCGGTCTTTTATTAGGTAAGCACAACTACGGGATTTGTTCACCTTCCCTCGTCTACGGCCACACCACGTTGAAAACACCAGTTCTCGTCTGATCACTGAAGTTAAGCAACGTCGGGCCCAGTCAGTACTTGGATGGGTGACCGCCTGGGAACACCGGGTGCTGTAGACGCCCTTTTGAAATCGACGGAAATCAATTATCGGCTCAATTGATGCTACAGCATAGGACCGCATAACTACGGGGTTTCTTCACATTTTCTCGTCTACGGCCATACCACGTTGAAAACACCAGTTCTCGTCCGATCACTGAAGTTAAGCAACGTCGGGCCCGGTTAGTACTTGGATGGGTGACCGCCTGGGAACACCGGGTGCTGTAGACGCCTTTTTTGTCGGGATGGTGTCGGAAAAAAATAAAAATCAATTTTCCACTTTTTTGAAATCGGCGGAAATCAGTTTCTGGGGCGCGGTCTTTTATTAGGTAAGCACAACTACGGGATTTGTTCACCTTCCCTCGTCTACGGCCACACCACGTTGAAAACACCAGTTCTCGTCTGATCACTGAAGTTAAGCAACGTCGGGCCCAGTCAGTACTTGGATGGGTGACCGCCTGGGAACACCGGGTGCTGTAGACGCCCTTTTGAAATCGACGGAAATCAATTATCGGCTCAATTGATGCTACAGCATAGGACCGCATAACTACGGGGTTTCTTCACATTTTCTCGTCTACGGCCATACCACGTTGAAAACACCAGTTCTCGTCCGATCACTGAAGTTAAGCAACGTCGGGCCCGGTTAGTACTTGGATGGGTGACCGCCTGGGAACACCGGGTGCTGTAGACGCCTTTTTTGTCGGGATGGTGTCGGAAAAAAATAAAAATCAATTTTCCACTTTTTTGAAATCGGCGGAAATCAGTTTCTGGGGCGCGGTCTTTTATTAGGTAAGCACAACTACGGGATTTGTTCACCTTCCCTCGTCTACGGCCACACCACGTTGAAAACACCAGTTCTCGTCTGATCACTGAAGTTAAGCAACGTCGGGCCCAGTCAGTACTTGGATGGGTGACCGCCAGGGAACACCGGGTGCTGTAGACGCCCTTTTGAAATCGACGGAAATCAATTATCGGCTCAATTGATGCTACAGCATAGGACCGCATAACTACGGGGTTTCTTCACATTTTCTCGTCTACGGCCATACCACGTTGAAAACACCAGTTCTCGTCCGATCACTGAAGTTAAGCAACGTCGGGCCCGGTTAGTACTTGGATGGGTGACCGCCTGGGAACACCGGGTGCTGTAGACGCCTTTTTTGTCGGGATGGTGTCGGAAAAAAATAAAAATCAATTTTCCACTTTTTTGAAATCGGCGGAAATCAGTTTCTGGGGCGCGGTCTTTTATTAGGTAAGCACAACTACGGGATTTGTTCACCTTCCCTCGTCTACGGCCACACCACGTTGAAAACACCAGTTCTCGTCTGATCACTGAAGTTAAGCAACGTCGGGCCCAGTCAGTACTTGGATGGGTGACCGCCTGGGAACACCGGGTGCTGTAGACGCCCTTTTGAAATCGACGGAAATCAATTATCGGCTCAATTGATGCTACAGCATAGGACCGCATAACTACGGGGTTTCTTCACATTTTCTCGTCTACGGCCATACCACGTTGAAAACACCAGTTCTCGTCCGATCACTGAAGTTAAGCAACGTCGGGCCCGGTTAGTACTTGGATGGGTGACCGCCTGGGAACACCGGGTGCTGTAGACGCCTTTTTTGTCGGGATGGTGTCGGAAAAAAATAAAAATCAATTTTCCACTTTTTTGAAATCGGCGGAAATCAGTTTCTGGGGCGCGGTCTTTTATTAGGTAAGCACAACTACGGGATTTGTTCACCTTCCCTCGTCTACGGCCACACCACGTTGAAAACACCAGTTCTCGTCTGATCACTGAAGTTAAGCAACGTCGGGCCCAGTCAGTACTTGGATGGGTGACCGCCTGGGAACACCGGGTGCTGTAGACGCCCTTTTGAAATCGACGGAAATCAATTATCGGCTCAATTGATGCTACAGCATAGGACCGCATAACTACGGGGTTTCTTCACATTTTCTCGTCTACGGCCATACCACGTTGAAAACACCAGTTCTCGTCCGATCACTGAAGTTAAGCAACGTCGGGCCCGGTTAGTACTTGGATGGGTGACCGCCTGGGAACACCGGGTGCTGTAGACGCCTTTTTTGTCGGGATGGTGTCGGAAAAAAATAAAAATCAATTTTCCACTTTTTTGAAATCGGCGGAAATCAGTTTCTGGGGCGCGGTCTTTTATTAGGTAAGCACAACTACGGGATTTGTTCACCTTCCCTCGTCTACGGCCACACCACGTTGAAAACACCAGTTCTCGTCTGATCACTGAAGTTAAGCAACGTCGGGCCCAGTCAGTACTTGGATGGGTGACCGCCTGGGAACACCGGGTGCTGTAGACGCCCTTTTGAAATCGACGGAAATCAATTATCGGCTCAATTGATGCTACAGCATAGGACCGCATAACTACGGGGTTTCTTCACATTTTCTCGTCTACGGCCATACCACGTTGAAAACACCAGTTCTCGTCCGATCACTGAAGTTAAGCAACGTCGGGCCCGGTTAGTACTTGGATGGGTGACCGCCTGGGAACACCGGGTGCTGTAGACGCCTTTTTTGTCGGGATGGTGTCGGAAAAAAATAAAAATCAATTTTCCACTTTTTTGAAATCGGCGGAAATCAGTTTCTGGGGCGCGGTCTTTTATTAGGTAAGCACAACTACGGGATTTGTTCACCTTCCCTCGTCTACGGCCACACCACGTTGAAAACACCAGTTCTCGTCTGATCACTGAAGTTAAGCAACGTCGGGCCCAGTCAGTACTTGGATGGGTGACCGCCTGGGAACACCGGGTGCTGTAGACGCCCTTTTGAAATCGACGGAAATCAATTATCGGCTCAATTGATGCTACAGCATAGGACCGCATAACTACGGGGTTTCTTCACATTTTCTCGTCTACGGCCATACCACGTTGAAAACACCAGTTCTCGTCCGATCACTGAAGTTAAGCAACGTCGGGCCCGGTTAGTACTTGGATGGGTGACCGCCTGGGAACACCGGGTGCTGTAGACGCCTTTTTTGTCGGGATGGTGTCGGAAAAAAATAAAAATCAATTTTCCACTTTTTTGAAATCGGCGGAAATCAGTTTCTGGGGCGCGGTCTTTTATTAGGTAAGCACAACTACGGGATTTGTTCACCTTCCCTCGTCTACGGCCACACCACGTTGAAAACACCAGTTCTCGTCTGATCACTGAAGTTAAGCAACGTCGGGCCCAGTCAGTACTTGGATGGGTGACCGCCTGGGAACACCGGGTGCTGTAGACGCCCTTTTGAAATCGACGGAAATCAATTATCGGCTCAATTGATGCTACAGCATAGGACCGCATAACTACGGGGTTTCTTCACATTTTCTCGTCTACGGCCATACCACGTTGAAAACACCAGTTCTCGTCCGATCACTGAAGTTAAGCAACGTCGGGCCCGGTTAGTACTTGGATGGGTGACCGCCTGGGAACACCGGGTGCTGTAGACGCCTTTTTTGTCGGGATGGTGTCGGAAAAAAATAAAAATCAATTTTCCACTTTTTTGAAATCGGCGGAAATCAGTTTCTGGGGCGCGGTCTTTTATTAGGTAAGCACAACTACGGGATTTGTTCACCTTCCCTCGTCTACGGCCACACCACGTTGAAAACACCAGTTCTCGTCTGATCACTGAAGTTAAGCAACGTCGGGCCCAGTCAGTACTTGGATGGGTGACCGCCTGGGAACACCGGGTGCTGTAGACGCCCTTTTGAAATCGACGGAAATCAATTATCGGCTCAATTGATGCTACAGCATAGGACCGCATAACTACGGGGTTTCTTCACATTTTCTCGTCTACGGCCATACCACGTTGAAAACACCAGTTCTCGTCCGATCACTGAAGTTAAGCAACGTCGGGCCCGGTTAGTACTTGGATGGGTGACCGCCTGGGAACACCGGGTGCTGTAGACGCCTTTTTTGTCGGGATGGTGTCGGAAAAAAATAAAAATCAATTTTCCACTTTTTTGAAATCGGCGGAAATCAGTTTCTGGGGCGCGGTCTTTTATTAGGTAAGCACAACTACGGGATTTGTTCACCTTCCCTCGTCTACGGCCACACCACGTTGAAAACACCAGTTCTCGTCTGATCACTGAAGTTAAGCAACGTCGGGCCCAGTCAGTACTTGGATGGGTGACCGCCTGGGAACACCGGGTGCTGTAGACGCCCTTTTGAAATCGACGGAAATCAATTATCGGCTCAATTGATGCTACAGCATAGGACCGCATAACTACGGGGTTTCTTCACATTTTCTCGTCTACGGCCATACCACGTTGAAAACACCAGTTCTCGTCCGATCACTGAAGTTAAGCAACGTCGGGCCCGGTTAGTACTTGGATGGGTGACCGCCTGGGAACACCGGGTGCTGTAGACGCCTTTTTTGTCGGGATGGTGTCGGAAAAAAATAAAAATCAATTTTCCACTTTTTTGAAATCGGCGGAAATCAGTTTCTGGGGCGCGGTCTTTTATTAGGTAAGCACAACTACGGGATTTGTTCACCTTCCCTCGTCTACGGCCACACCACGTTGAAAACACCAGTTCTCGTCTGATCACTGAAGTTAAGCAACGTCGGGCCCAGTCAGTACTTGGATGGGTGACCGCCTGGGAACACCGGGTGCTGTAGACGCCCTTTTGAAATCGACGGAAATCAATTATCGGCTCAATTGATGCTACAGCATAGGACCGCATAACTACGGGGTTTCTTCACATTTTCTCGTCTACGGCCATACCACGTTGAAAACACCAGTTCTCGTCCGATCACTGAAGTTAAGCAACGTCGGGCCCGGTTAGTACTTGGATGGGTGACCGCCTGGGAACACCGGGTGCTGTAGACGCCTTTTTTGTCGGGATGGTGTCGGAAAAAAATAAAAATCAATTTTCCACTTTTTTGAAATCGGCGGAAATCAGTTTCTGGGGCGCGGTCTTTTATTAGGTAAGCACAACTACGGGATTTGTTCACCTTCCCTCGTCTACGGCCACACCACGTTGAAAACACCAGTTCTCGTCTGATCACTGAAGTTAAGCAACGTCGGGCCCAGTCAGTACTTGGATGGGTGACCGCCTGGGAACACCGGGTGCTGTAGACGCCCTTTTGAAATCGACGGAAATCAATTATCGGCTCAATTGATGCTACAGCATAGGACCGCATAACTACGGGGTTTCTTCACATTTTCTCGTCTACGGCCATACCACGTTGAAAACACCAGTTCTCGTCCGATCACTGAAGTTAAGCAACGTCGGGCCCGGTTAGTACTTGGATGGGTGACCGCCTGGGAACACCGGGTGCTGTAGACGCCTTTTTTGTCGGGATGGTGTCGGAAAAAAATAAAAATCAATTTTCCACTTTTTTGAAATCGGCGGAAATCAGTTTCTGGGGCGCGGTCTTTTATTAGGTAAGCACAACTACGGGATTTGTTCACCTTCCCTCGTCTACGGCCACACCACGTTGAAAACACCAGTTCTCGTCTGATCACTGAAGTTAAGCAACGTCGGGCCCAGTCAGTACTTGGATGGGTGACCGCCTGGGAACACCGGGTGCTGTAGACGCCCTTTTGAAATCGACGGAAATCAATTATCGGCTCAATTGATGCTACAGCATAGGACCGCATAACTACGGGGTTTCTTCACATTTTCTCGTCTACGGCCATACCACGTTGAAAACACCAGTTCTCGTCCGATCACTGAAGTTAAGCAACGTCGGGCCCGGTTAGTACTTGGATGGGTGACCGCCTGGGAACACCGGGTGCTGTAGACGCCTTTTTTGTCGGGATGGTGTCGGAAAAAAATAAAAATCAATTTTCCACTTTTTTGAAATCGGCGGAAATCAGTTTCTGGGGCGCGGTCTTTTATTAGGTAAGCACAACTACGGGATTTGTTCACCTTCCCTCGTCTACGGCCACACCACGTTGAAAACACCAGTTCTCGTCTGATCACTGAAGTTAAGCAACGTCGGGCCCAGTCAGTACTTGGATGGGTGACCGCCTGGGAACACCGGGTGCTGTAGACGCCCTTTTGAAATCGACGGAAATCAATTATCGGCTCAATTGATGCTACAGCATAGGACCGCATAACTACGGGGTTTCTTCACATTTTCTCGTCTACGGCCATACCACGTTGAAAACACCAGTTCTCGTCCGATCACTGAAGTTAAGCAACGTCGGGCCCGGTTAGTACTTGGATGGGTGACCGCCTGGGAACACCGGGTGCTGTAGACGCCTTTTTTGTCGGGATGGTGTCGGAAAAAAATAAAAATCAATTTTCCACTTTTTTGAAATCGGCGGAAATCAGTTTCTGGGGCGCGGTCTTTTATTAGGTAAGCACAACTACGGGATTTGTTCACCTTCCCTCGTCTACGGCCACACCACGTTGAAAA
This sequence comes from Patella pellucida, assembly GCA_917208275.1. Lineage (NCBI taxonomy): Eukaryota > Metazoa > Mollusca > Gastropoda > Patellidae > Patella > Patella pellucida. The sequence continues at coordinate 15,779 of CAKJPN010000017.1, read as the reverse complement.
CACCAGTTCTCGTCTGATCACTGAAGTTAAGCAACGTCGGGCCCAGTCAGTACTTGGATGGGTGACCGCCTGGGAACACCGGGTGCTGTAGACGCCCTTTTGAAATCGACGGAAATCAATTATCGGCTCAATTGATGCTACAGCATAGGACCGCATAACTACGGGGTTTCTTCACATTTTCTCGTCTACGGCCATACCACGTTGAAAACACCAGTTCTCGTCCGATCACTGAAGTTAAGCAACGTCGGGCCCGGTTAGTACTTGGATGGGTGACCGCCTGGGAACACCGGGTGCTGTAGACGCCTTTTTTGTCGGGATGGTGTCGGAAAAAAATAAAAATCAATTTTCCACTTTTTTGAAATCGGCGGAAATCAGTTTCTGGGGCGCGGTCTTTTATTAGGTAAGCACAACTACGGGATTTGTTCACCTTCCCTCGTCTACGGCCACACCACGTTGAAAACACCAGTTCTCGTCTGATCACTGAAGTTAAGCAACGTCGGGCCCAGTCAGTACTTGGATGGGTGACCGCCTGGGAACACCGGGTGCTGTAGACGCCCTTTTGAAATCGACGGAAATCAATTATCGGCTCAATTGATGCTACAGCATAGGACCGCATAACTACGGGGTTTCTTCACATTTTCTCGTCTACGGCCATACCACGTTGAAAACACCAGTTCTCGTCCGATCACTGAAGTTAAGCAACGTCGGGCCCGGTTAGTACTTGGATGGGTGACCGCCTGGGAACACCGGGTGCTGTAGACGCCTTTTTTGTCGGGATGGTGTCGGAAAAAAATAAAAATCAATTTTCCACTTTTTTGAAATCGGCGGAAATCAGTTTCTGGGGCGCGGTCTTTTATTAGGTAAGCACAACTACGGGATTTGTTCACCTTCCCTCGTCTACGGCCACACCACGTTGAAAACACCAGTTCTCGTCTGATCACTGAAGTTAAGCAACGTCGGGCCCAGTCAGTACTTGGATGGGTGACCGCCTGGGAACACCGGGTGCTGTAGACGCCCTTTTGAAATCGACGGAAATCAATTATCGGCTCAATTGATGCTACAGCATAGGACCGCATAACTACGGGGTTTCTTCACATTTTCTCGTCTACGGCCATACCACGTTGAAAACACCAGTTCTCGTCCGATCACTGAAGTTAAGCAACGTCGGGCCCGGTTAGTACTTGGATGGGTGACCGCCTGGGAACACCGGGTGCTGTAGACGCCTTTTTTGTCGGGATGGTGTCGGAAAAAAATAAAAATCAATTTTCCACTTTTTTGAAATCGGCGGAAATCAGTTTCTGGGGCGCGGTCTTTTATTAGGTAAGCACAACTACGGGATTTGTTCACCTTCCCTCGTCTACGGCCACACCACGTTGAAAACACCAGTTCTCGTCTGATCACTGAAGTTAAGCAACGTCGGGCCCAGTCAGTACTTGGATGGGTGACCGCCTGGGAACACCGGGTGCTGTAGACGCCCTTTTGAAATCGACGGAAATCAATTATCGGCTCAATTGATGCTACAGCATAGGACCGCATAACTACGGGGTTTCTTCACATTTTCTCGTCTACGGCCATACCACGTTGAAAACACCAGTTCTCGTCCGATCACTGAAGTTAAGCAACGTCGGGCCCGGTTAGTACTTGGATGGGTGACCGCCTGGGAACACCGGGTGCTGTAGACGCCTTTTTTGTCGGGATGGTGTCGGAAAAAAATAAAAATCAATTTTCCACTTTTTTGAAATCGGCGGAAATCAGTTTCTGGGGCGCGGTCTTTTATTAGGTAAGCACAACTACGGGATTTGTTCACCTTCCCTCGTCTACGGCCACACCACGTTGAAAACACCAGTTCTCGTCTGATCACTGAAGTTAAGCAACGTCGGGCCCAGTCAGTACTTGGATGGGTGACCGCCTGGGAACACCGGGTGCTGTAGACGCCCTTTTGAAATCGACGGAAATCAATTATCGGCTCAATTGATGCTACAGCATAGGACCGCATAACTACGGGGTTTCTTCACATTTTCTCGTCTACGGCCATACCACGTTGAAAACACCAGTTCTCGTCCGATCACTGAAGTTAAGCAACGTCGGGCCCGGTTAGTACTTGGATGGGTGACCGCCTGGGAACACCGGGTGCTGTAGACGCCTTTTTTGTCGGGATGGTGTCGGAAAAAAATAAAAATCAATTTTCCACTTTTTTGAAATCGGCGGAAATCAGTTTCTGGGGCGCGGTCTTTTATTAGGTAAGCACAACTACGGGATTTGTTCACCTTCCCTCGTCTACGGCCACACCACGTTGAAAACACCAGTTCTCGTCTGATCACTGAAGTTAAGCAACGTCGGGCCCAGTCAGTACTTGGATGGGTGACCGCCTGGGAACACCGGGTGCTGTAGACGCCCTTTTGAAATCGACGGAAATCAATTATCGGCTCAATTGATGCTACAGCATAGGACCGAATAACTACGGGGTTTCTTCACATTTTCTCGTCTACGGCCATACCACGTTGAAAACACCAGTTCTCGTCCGATCACTGAAGTTAAGCAACGTCGGGCCCGGTTAGTACTTGGATGGGTGACCGCCTGGGAACACCGGGTGCTGTAGACGCCTTTTTTGTCGGGATGGTGTCGGAAAAAAATAAAAATCAATTTTCCACTTTTTTGAAATCGGCGGAAATCAGTTTCTGGGGCGCGGTCTTTTATTAGGTAAGCACAACTACGGGATTTGTTCACCTTCCCTCGTCTACGGCCACACCACGTTGAAAACACCAGTTCTCGTCTGATCACTGAAGTTAAGCAACGTCGGGCCCAGTCAGTACTTGGATGGGTGACCGCCTGGGAACACCGGGTGCTGTAGACGCCCTTTTGAAATCGACGGAAATCAATTATCGGCTCAATTGATGCTACAGCATAGGACCGCATAACTACGGGGTTTCTTCACATTTTCTCGTCTACGGCCATACCACGTTGAAAACACCAGTTCTCGTCCGATCACTGAAGTTAAGCAACGTCGGGCCCGGTTAGTACTTGGATGGGTGACCGCCTGGGAACACCGGGTGCTGTAGACGCCTTTTTTGTCGGGATGGTGTCGGAAAAAAATAAAAATCAATTTTCCACTTTTTTGAAATCGGCGGAAATCAGTTTCTGGGGCGCGGTCTTTTATTAGGTAAGCACAACTACGGGATTTGTTCACCTTCCCTCGTCTACGGCCACACCACGTTGAAAACACCAGTTCTCGTCTGATCACTGAAGTTAAGCAACGTCGGGCCCAGTCAGTACTTGGATGGGTGACCGCCTGGGAACACCGGGTGCTGTAGACGCCCTTTTGAAATCGACGGAAATCAATTATCGGCTCAATTGATGCTACAGCATAGGACCGCATAACTACGGGGTTTCTTCACATTTTCTCGTCTACGGCCATACCACGTTGAAAACACCAGTTCTCGTCCGATCACTGAAGTTAAGCAACGTCGGGCCCGGTTAGTACTTGGATGGGTGACCGCCTGGGAACACCGGGTGCTGTAGACGCCTTTTTTGTCGGGATGGTGTCGGAAAAAAATAAAAATCAATTTTCCACTTTTTTGAAATCGGCGGAAATCAGTTTCTGGGGCGCGGTCTTTTATTAGGTAAGCACAACTACGGGATTTGTTCACCTTCCCTCGTCTACGGCCACACCACGTTGAAAACACCAGTTCTCGTCTGATCACTGAAGTTAAGCAACGTCGGGCCCAGTCAGTACTTGGATGGGTGACCGCCTGGGAACACCGGGTGCTGTAGACGCCCTTTTGAAATCGACGGAAATCAATTATCGGCTCAATTGATGCTACAGCATAGGACCGCATAACTACGGGGTTTCTTCACATTTTCTCGTCTACGGCCATACCACGTTGAAAACACCAGTTCTCGTCCGATCACTGAAGTTAAGCAACGTCGGGCCCGGTTAGTACTTGGATGGGTGACCGCCTGGGAACACCGGGTGCTGTAGACGCCTTTTTTGTCGGGATGGTGTCGGAAAAAAATAAAAATCAATTTTCCACTTTTTTGAAATCGGCGGAAATCAGTTTCTGGGGCGCGGTCTTTTATTAGGTAAGCACAACTACGGGATTTGTTCACCTTCCCTCGTCTACGGCCACACCACGTTGAAAACACCAGTTCTCGTCTGATCACTGAAGTTAAGCAACGTCGGGCCCAGTCAGTACTTGGATGGGTGACCGCCTGGGAACACCGGGTGCTGTAGACGCCCTTTTGAAATCGACGGAAATCAATTATCGGCTCAATTGATGCTACAGCATAGGACCGCATAACTACGGGGTTTCTTCACATTTTCTCGTCTACGGCCATACCACGTTGAAAACACCAGTTCTCGTCCGATCACTGAAGTTAAGCAACGTCGGGCCCGGTAAGTACTTGGATGGGTGACCGCCTGGGAACACCGGGTGCTGTAGACGCCTTTTTTGTCGGGATGGTGTCGGAAAAAAATAAAAATCAATTTTCCACTTTTTTGAAATCGGCGGAAATCAGTTTCTGGGGCGCGGTCTTTTATTAGGTAAGCACAACTACGGGATTTGTTCACCTTCCCTCGTCTACGGCCACACCACGTTGAAAACACCAGTTCTCGTCTGATCACTGAAGTTAAGCAACGTCGGGCCCGGTTAGTACTTGGATGGGTGACCGCCTGGGAACACCGGGTGCTGTAGACGCCCTTTTGAAATCGACGGAAATCAATTATCGGCTCAATTGATGCTACAGCATAGGACCGCATAACTACGGGGTTTCTTCACATTTTCTCGTCTACGGCCATACCACGTTGAAAACACCAGTTCTCGTCCGATCACTGAAGTTAAGCAACGTCGGGCCCGGTTAGTACTTGGATGGGTGACCGCCTGGGAACACCGGGTGCTGTAGACGCCTTTTTTGTCGGGATGGTGTCGGAAAAAAATAAAAATCAATTTTCCACTTTTTTGAAATCGGCGGAAATCAGTTTCTGGGGCGCGGTCTTTTATTAGGTAAGCACAACTACGGGATTTGTTCACCTTCCCTCGTCTACGGCCACACCACGTTGAAAACACCAGTTCTCGTCTGATCACTGAAGTTAAGCAACGTCGGGCCCAGTCAGTACTTGGATGGGTGACCGCCTGGGAACACCGGGTGCTGTAGACGCCCTTTTGAAATCGACGGAAATCAATTATCGGCTCAATTGATGCTACAGCATAGGACCGCATAACTACGGGGTTTCTTCACATTTTCTCGTCTACGGCCATACCACGTTGAAAACACCAGTTCTCGTCCGATCACTGAAGTTAAGCAACGTCGGGCCCGGTTAGTACTTGGATGGGTGACCGCCTGGGAACACCGGGTGCTGTAGACGCCTTTTTTGTCGGGATGGTGTCGGAAAAAAATAAAAATCAATTTTCCACTTTTTTGAAATCGGCGGAAATCAGTTTCTGGGGCGCGGTCTTTTATTAGGTAAGCACAACTACGGGATTTGTTCACCTTCCCTCGTCTACGGCCACACCACGTTGAAAACACCAGTTCTCGTCTGATCACTGAAGTTAAGCAACGTCGGGCCCAGTCAGTACTTGGATGGGTGACCGCCTGGGAACACCGGGTGCTGTAGACGCCCTTTTGAAATCGACGGAAATCAATTATCGGCTCAATTGATGCTACAGCATAGGACCGCATAACTACGGGGTTTCTTCACATTTTCTCGTCTACGGCCATACCACGTTGAAAACACCAGTTCTCGTCCGATCACTGAAGTTAAGCAACGTCGGGCCCGGTTAGTACTTGGATGGGTGACCGCCTGGGAACACCGGGTGCTGTAGACGCCTTTTTTGTCGGGATGGTGTCGGAAAAAAATAAAAATCAATTTTCCACTTTTTTGAAATCGGCGGAAATCAGTTTCTGGGGCGCGGTCTTTTATTAGGTAAGCACAACTACGGGATTTGTTCACCTTCCCTCGTCTACGGCCACACCACGTTGAAAACACCAGTTCTCGTCTGATCACTGAAGTTAAGCAACGTCGGGCCCAGTCAGTACTTGGATGGGTGACCGCCTGGGAACACCGGGTGCTGTAGACGCCCTTTTGAAATCGACGGAAATCAATTATCGGCTCAATTGATGCTACAGCATAGGACCGCATAACTACGGGGTTTCTTCACATTTTCTCGTCTACGGCCATACCACGTTGAAAACACCAGTTCTCGTCCGATCACTGAAGTTAAGCAACGTCGGGCCCGGTTAGTACTTGGATGGGTGACCGCCTGGGAACACCGGGTGCTGTAGACGCCTTTTTTGTCGGGATGGTGTCGGAAAAAAATAAAAATCAATTTTCCACTTTTTTGAAATCGGCGGAAATCAGTTTCTGGGGCGCGGTCTTTTATTAGGTAAGCACAACTACGGGATTTGTTCACCTTCCCTCGTCTACGGCCACACCACGTTGAAAACACCAGTTCTCGTCTGATCACTGAAGTTAAGCAACGTCGGGCCCAGTCAGTACTTGGATGGGTGACCGCCTGGGAACACCGGGTGCTGTAGACGCCCTTTTGAAATCGACGGAAATCAATTATCGGCTCAATTGATGCTACAGCATAGGACCGCATAACTACGGGGTTTCTTCACATTTTCTCGTCTACGGCCATACCACGTTGAAAACACCAGTTCTCGTCCGATCACTGAAGTTAAGCAACGTCGGGCCCGGTTAGTACTTGGATGGGTGACCGCCTGGGAACACCGGGTGCTGTAGACGCCTTTTTTGTCGGGATGGTGTCGGAAAAAAATAAAAATCAATTTTCCACTTTTTTGAAATCGGCGGAAATCAGTTTCTGGGGCGCGGTCTTTTATTAGGTAAGCACAACTACGGGATTTGTTCACCTTCCCTCGTCTACGGCCACACCACGTTGAAAACACCAGTTCTCGTCTGATCACTGAAGTTAAGCAACGTCGGGCCCAGTCAGTACTTGGATGGGTGACCGCCTGGGAACACCGGGTGCTGTAGACGCCCTTTTGAAATCGACGGAAATCAATTATCGGCTCAATTGATGCTACAGCATAGGACCGCATAACTACGGGGTTTCTTCACATTTTCTCGTCTACGGCCATACCACGTTGAAAACACCAGTTCTCGTCCGATCACTGAAGTTAAGCAACGTCGGGCCCGGTTAGTACTTGGATGGGTGACCGCCTGGGAACACCGGGTGCTGTAGACGCCTTTTTTGTCGGGATGGTGTCGGAAAAAAATAAAAATCAATTTTCCACTTTTTTGAAATCGGCGGAAATCAGTTTCTGGGGCGCGGTCTTTTATTAGGTAAGCACAACTACGGGATTTGTTCACCTTCCCTCGTCTACGGCCACACCACGTTGAAAACACCAGTTCTCGTCTGATCACTGAAGTTAAGCAACGTCGGGCCCAGTCAGTACTTGGATGGGTGACCGCCTGGGAACACCGGGTGCTGTAGACGCCCTTTTGAAATCGACGGAAATCAATTATCGGCTCAATTGATGCTACAGCATAGGACCGCATAACTACGGGGTTTCTTCACATTTTCTCGTCTACGGCCATACCACGTTGAAAACACCAGTTCTCGTCCGATCACTGAAGTTAAGCAACGTCGGGCCCGGTTAGTACTTGGATGGGTGACCGCCTGGGAACACCGGGTGCTGTAGACGCCTTTTTTGTCGGGATGGTGTCGGAAAAAAATAAAAATCAATTTTCCACTTTTTTGAAATCGGCGGAAATCAGTTTCTGGGGCGCGGTCTTTTATTAGGTAAGCACAACTACGGGATTTGTTCACCTTCCCTCGTCTACGGCCACACCACGTTGAAAACACCAGTTCTCGTCTGATCACTGAAGTTAAGCAACGTCGGGCCCAGTCAGTACTTGGATGGGTGACCGCCTGGGAACACCGGGTGCTGTAGACGCCCTTTTGAAATCGACGGAAATCAATTATCGGCTCAATTGATGCTACAGCATAGGACCGCATAACTACGGGGTTTCTTCACATTTTCTCGTCTACGGCCATACCACGTTGAAAACACCAGTTCTCGTCCGATCACTGAAGTTAAGCAACGTCGGGCCCGGTTAGTACTTGGATGGGTGACCGCCTGGGAACACCGGGTGCTGTAGACGCCTTTTTTGTCGGGATGGTGTCGGAAAAAAATAAAAATCAATTTTCCACTTTTTTGAAATCGGCGGAAATCAGTTTCTGGGGCGCGGTCTTTTATTAGGTAAGCACAACTACGGGATTTGTTCACCTTCCCTCGTCTACGGCCACACCACGTTGAAAACACCAGTTCTCGTCTGATCACTGAAGTTAAGCAACGTCGGGCCCAGTCAGTACTTGGATGGGTGACCGCCTGGGAACACCGGGTGCTGTAGACGCCCTTTTGAAATCGACGGAAATCAATTATCGGCTCAATTGATGCTACAGCATAGGACCGCATAACTACGGGGTTTCTTCACATTTTCTCGTCTACGGCCATACCACGTTGAAAACACCAGTTCTCGTCCGATCACTGAAGTTAAGCAACGTCGGGCCCGGTTAGTACTTGGATGGGTGACCGCCTGGGAACACCGGGTGCTGTAGACGCCTTTTTTGTCGGGATGGTGTCGGAAAAAAATAAAAATCAATTTTCCACTTTTTTGAAATCGGCGGAAATCAGTTTCTGGGGCGCGGTCTTTTATTAGGTAAGCACAACTACGGGATTTGTTCACCTTCCCTCGTCTACGGCCACACCACGTTGAAAACACCAGTTCTCGTCTGATCACTGAAGTTAAGCAACGTCGGGCCCAGTCAGTACTTGGATGGGTGACCGCCTGGGAACACCGGGTGCTGTAGACGCCCTTTTGAAATCGACGGAAATCAATTATCGGCTCAATTGATGCTACAGCATAGGACCGCATAACTACGGGGTTTCTTCACATTTTCTCGTCTACGGCCATACCACGTTGAAAACACCAGTTCTCGTCCGATCACTGAAGTTAAGCAACGTCGGGCCCGGTTAGTACTTGGATGGGTGACCGCCTGGGAACACCGGGTGCTGTAGACGCCTTTTTTGTCGGGATGGTGTCGGAAAAAAATAAAAATCAATTTTCCACTTTTTTGAAATCGGCGGAAATCAGTTTCTGGGGCGCGGTCTTTTATTAGGTAAGCACAACTACGGGATTTGTTCACCTTCCCTCGTCTACGGCCACACCACGTTGAAAACACCAGTTCTCGTCTGATCACTGAAGTTAAGCAACGTCGGGCCCAGTCAGTACTTGGATGGGTGACCGCCTGGGAACACCGGGTGCTGTAGACGCCCTTTTGAAATCGACGGAAATCAATTATCGGCTCAATTGATGCTACAGCATAGGACCGCATAACTACGGGGTTTCTTCACATTTTCTCGTCTACGGCCATACCACGTTGAAAACACCAGTTCTCGTCCGATCACTGAAGTTAAGCAACGTCGGGCCCGGTTAGTACTTGGATGGGTGACCGCCTGGGAACACCGGGTGCTGTAGACGCCTTTTTTGTCGGGATGGTGTCGGAAAAAAATAAAAATCAATTTTCCACTTTTTTGAAATCGGCGGAAATCAGTTTCTGGGGCGCGGTCTTTTATTAGGTAAGCACAACTACGGGATTTGTTCACCTTCCCTCGTCTACGGCCACACCACGTTGAAAACACCAGTTCTCGTCTGATCACTGAAGTTAAGCAACGTCGGGCCCAGTCAGTACTTGGATGGGTGACCGCCTGGGAACACCGGGTGCTGTAGACGCCCTTTTGAAATCGACGGAAATCAATTATCGGCTCAATTGATGCTACAGCATAGGACCGCATAACTACGGGGTTTCTTCACATTTTCTCGTCTACGGCCATACCACGTTGAAAACACCAGTTCTCGTCCGATCACTGAAGTTAAGCAACGTCGGGCCCGGTTAGTACTTGGATGGGTGACCGCCTGGGAACACCGGGTGCTGTAGACGCCTTTTTTGTCGGGATGGTGTCGGAAAAAAATAAAAATCAATTTTCCACTTTTTTGAAATCGGCGGAAATCAGTTTCTGGGGCGCGGTCTTTTATTAGGTAAGCACAACTACGGGATTTGTTCACCTTCCCTCGTCTACGGCCACACCACGTTGAAAACACCAGTTCTCGTCTGATCACTGAAGTTAAGCAACGTCGGGCCCAGTCAGTACTTGGATGGGTGACCGCCTGGGAACACCGGGTGCTGTAGACGCCCTTTTGAAATCGACGGAAATCAATTATCGGCTCAATTGATGCTACAGCATAGGACCGCATAACTACGGGGTTTCTTCACATTTTCTCGTCTACGGCCATACCACGTTGAAAACACCAGTTCTCGTCCGATCACTGAAGTTAAGCAACGTCGGGCCCGGTTAGTACTTGGATGGGTGACCGCCTGGGAACACCGGGTGCTGTAGACGCCTTTTTTGTCGGGATGGTGTCGGAAAAAAATAAAAATCAATTTTCCACTTTTTTGAAATCGGCGGAAATCAGTTTCTGGGGCGCGGTCTTTTATTAGGTAAGCACAACTACGGGATTTGTTCACCTTCCCTCGTCTACGGCCACACCACGTTGAAAACACCAGTTCTCGTCTGATCACTGAAGTTAAGCAACGTCGGGCCCAGTCAGTACTTGGATGGGTGACCGCCTGGGAACACCGGGTGCTGTAGACGCCCTTTGAAATCGACGGAAATCAATTATCGGCTCAATTGATGCTACAGCATAGGACCGCATAACTACGGGGTTTCTTCACATTTTCTCGTCTACGGCCATACCACGTTGAAAACACCAGTTCTCGTCCGATCACTGAAGTTAAGCAACGTCGGGCCCGGTTAGTACTTGGATGGGTGACCGCCTGGGAACACCGGGTGCTGTAGACGCCTTTTTTGTCGGGATGGTGTCGGAAAAAAAATAAAAATCAATTTTCCACTTTTTTGAAATCGGCGGAAATCAGTTTCTGGGGCGCGGTCTTTTATTAGGTAAGCACAACTACGGGATTTGTTCACCTTCCCTCGTCTACGGCCACACCACGTTGAAAACACCAGTTCTCGTCTGATCACTGAAGTTAAGCAACGTCGGGCCCAGTCAGTACTTGGATGGGTGACCGCCTGGGAACACCGGGTGCTGTAGACGCCCTTTTGAAATCGACGGAAATCAATTATCGGCTCAATTGATGCTACAGCATAGGACCGCATAACTACGGGGTTTCTTCACATTTTCTCGTCTACGGCCATACCACGTTGAAAACACCAGTTCTCGTCCGATCACTGAAGTTAAGCAACGTCGGGCCCGGTTAGTACTTGGATGGGTGACCGCCTGGGAACACCGGGTGCTGTAGACGCCTTTTTTGTCGGGATGGTGTCGGAAAAAAATAAAAATCAATTTTCCACTTTTTTGAAATCGGCGGAAATCAGTTTCTGGGGCGCGGTCTTTTATTAGGTAAGCACAACTACGGGATTTGTTCACCTTCCCTCGTCTACGGCCACACCACGTTGAAAACACCAGTTCTCGTCTGATCACTGAAGTTAAGCAACGTCGGGCCCAGTCAGTACTTGGATGGGTGACCGCCTGGGAACACCGGGTGCTGTAGACGCCCTTTTGAAATCGACGGAAATCAATTATCGGCTCAATTGATGCTACAGCATAGGACCGCATAACTACGGGGTTTCTTCACATTTTCTCGTCTACGGCCATACCACGTTGAAAACACCAGTTCTCGTCCGATCACTGAAGTTAAGCAACGTCGGGCCCGGTTAGTACTTGGATGGGTGACCGCCTGGGAACACCGGGTGCTGTAGACGCCTTTTTTGTCGGGATGGTGTCGGAAAAAAATAAAAATCAATTTTCCACTTTTTTGAAATCGGCGGAAATCAGTTTCTGGGGCGCGGTCTTTTATTAGGTAAGCACAACTACGGGATTTGTTCACCTTCCCTCGTCTACGGCCACACCACGTTGAAAACACCAGTTCTCGTCTGATCACTGAAGTTAAGCAACGTCGGGCCCAGTCAGTACTTGGATGGGTGACCGCCTGGGAACACCGGGTGCTGTAGACGCCCTTTTGAAATCGACGGAAATCAATTATCGGCTCAATTGATGCTACAGCATAGGACCGCATAACTACGGGGTTTCTTCACATTTTCTCGTCTACGGCCATACCACGTTGAAAACACCAGTTCTCGTCCGATCACTGAAGTTAAGCAACGTCGGGCCCGGTTAGTACTTGGATGGGTGACCGCCTGGGAACACCGGGTGCTGTAGACGCCTTTTTTGTCGGGATGGTGTCGGAAAAAAATAAAAATCAATTTTCCACTTTTTTGAAATCGGCGGAAATCAGTTTCTGGGGCGCGGTCTTTTATTAGGTAAGCACAACTACGGGATTTGTTCACCTTCCCTCGTCTACGGCCACACCACGTTGAAAACACCAGTTCTCGTCTGATCACTGAAGTTAAGCAACGTCGGGCCCAGTCAGTACTTGGATGGGTGACCGCCTGGGAACACCGGGTGCTGTAGACGCCCTTTTGAAATCGACGGAAATCAATTATCGGCTCAATTGATGCTACAGCATAGGACCGCATAACTACGGGGTTTCTTCACATTTTCTCGTCTACGGCCATACCACGTTGAAAACACCAGTTCTCGTCCGATCACTGAAGTTAAGCAACGTCGGGCCCGGTTAGTACTTGGATGGGTGACCGCCTGGGAACACCGGGTGCTGTAGACGCCTTTTTTGTCGGGATGGTGTCGGAAAAAAAATAAAAATCAATTTTCCACTTTTTTGAAATCGGCGGAAATCAGTTTCTGGGGCGCGGTCTTTTATTAGGTAAGCACAACTACGGGATTTGTTCACCTTCCCTCGTCTACGGCCACACCACGTTGAAAACACCAGTTCTCGTCTGATCACTGAAGTTAAGCAACGTCGGGCCCAGTCAGTACTTGGATGGGTGACCGCCTGGGAACACCGGGTGCTGTAGACGCCCTTTTGAAATCGACGGAAATCAATTATCGGCTCAATTGATGCTACAGCATAGGACCGCATAACTACGGGGTTTCTTCACATTTTCTCGTCTACGGCCATACCACGTTGAAAACACCAGTTCTCGTCCGATCACTGAAGTTAAGCAACGTCGGGCCCGGTTAGTACTTGGATGGGTGACCGCCTGGGAACACCGGGTGCTGTAGACGCCTTTTTTGTCGGGATGGTGTCGGAAAAAAATAAAAATCAATTTTCCACTTTTTTGAAATCGGCGGAAATCAGTTTCTGGGGCGCGGTCTTTTATTAGGTAAGCACAACTACGGGATTTGTTCACCTTCCCTCGTCTACGGCCACACCACGTTGAAAACACCAGTTCTCGTCTGATCACTGAAGTTAAGCAACGTCGGGCCCAGTCAGTACTTGGATGGGTGACCGCCTGGGAACACCGGGTGCTGTAGACGCCCTTTTGAAATCGACGGAAATCAATTATCGGCTCAATTGATGCTACAGCATAGGACCGCATAACTACGGGGTTTCTTCACATTTTCTCGTCTACGGCCATACCACGTTGAAAACACCAGTTCTCGTCCGATCACTGAAGTTAAGCAACGTCGGGCCCGGTTAGTACTTGGATGGGTGACCGCCTGGGAACACCGGGTGCTGTAGACGCCTTTTTTGTCGGGATGGTGTCGGAAAAAAATAAAAATCAATTTTCCACTTTTTTGAAATCGGCGGAAATCAGTTTCTGGGGCGCGGTCTTTTATTAGGTAAGCACAACTACGGGATTTGTTCACCTTCCCTCGTCTACGGCCACACCACGTTGAAAACACCAGTTCTCGTCTGATCACTGAAGTTAAGCAACGTCGGGCCCAGTCAGTACTTGGATGGGTGACCGCCTGGGAACACCGGGTGCTGTAGACGCCCTTTTGAAATCGACGGAAATCAATTATCGGCTCAATTGATGCTACAGCATAGGACCGCATAACTACGGGGTTTCTTCACATTTTCTCGTCTACGGCCATACCACGTTGAAAACACCAGTTCTCGTCCGATCACTGAAGTTAAGCAACGTCGGGCCCGGTTAGTACTTGGATGGGTGACCGCCTGGGAACACCGGGTGCTGTAGACGCCTTTTTTGTCGGGATGGTGTCGGAAAAAAATAAAAATCAATTTTCCACTTTTTTGAAATCGGCGGAAATCAGTTTCTGGGGCGCGGTCTTTTATTAGGTAAGCACAACTACGGGATTTGTTCACCTTCCCTCGTCTACGGCCACACCACGTTGAAAACACCAGTTCTCGTCTGATCACTGAAGTTAAGCAACGTCGGGCCCAGTCAGTACTTGGATGGGTGACCGCCTGGGAACACCGGGTGCTGTAGACGCCCTTTTGAAATCGACGGAAATCAATTATCGGCTCAATTGATGCTACAGCATAGGACCGCATAACTACGGGGTTTCTTCACATTTTCTCGTCTACGGCCATACCACGTTGAAAACACCAGTTCTCGTCCGATCACTGAAGTTAAGCAACGTCGGGCCCGGTTAGTACTTGGATGGGTGACCGCCTGGGAACACCGGGTGCTGTAGACGCCTTTTTTGTCGGGATGGTGTCGGAAAAAAATAAAAATCAATTTTCCACTTTTTTGAAATCGGCGGAAATCAGTTTCTGGGGCGCGGTCTTTTATTAGGTAAGCACAACTACGGGATTTGTTCACCTTCCCTCGTCTACGGCCACACCACGTTGAAAACACCAGTTCTCGTCTGATCACTGAAGTTAAGCAACGTCGGGCCCAGTCAGTACTTGGATGGGTGACCGCCTGGGAACACCGGGTGCTGTAGACGCCCTTTTGAAATCGACGGAAATCAATTATCGGCTCAATTGATGCTACAGCATAGGACCGCATAACTACGGGGTTTCTTCACATTTTCTCGTCTACGGCCATACCACGTTGAAAACACCAGTTCTCGTCCGATCACTGAAGTTAAGCAACGTCGGGCCCGGTTAGTACTTGGATGGGTGACCGCCTGGGAACACCGGGTGCTGTAGACGCCTTTTTTGTCGGGATGGTGTCGGAAAAAAATAAAAATCAATTTTCCACTTTTTTGAAATCGGCGGAAATCAGTTTCTGGGGCGCGGTCTTTTATTAGGTAAGCACAACTACGGGATTTGTTCACCTTCCCTCGTCTACGGCCACACCACGTTGAAAACACCAGTTCTCGTCTGATCACTGAAGTTAAGCAACGTCGGGCCCGGTTAGTACTTGGATGGGTGACCGCCTGGGAACACCGGGTGCTGTAGACGCCCTTTTGAAATCGACGGAAATCAATTATCGGCTCAATTGATGCTACAGCATAGGACCGCATAACTACGGGGTTTCTTCACATTTTCTCGTCTACGGCCATACCACGTTGAAAACACCAGTTCTCGTCCGATCACTGAAGTTAAGCAACGTCGGGCCCGGTTAGTACTTGGATGGGTGACCGCCTTGGGAACACCGGGTGCTGTAGACGCCTTTTTTGTCGGGATGGTGTCGGAAAAAAATAAAAATCAATTTTCCACTTTTTTGAAATCGGCGGAAATCAGTTTCTGGGGCGCGGTCTTTTATTAGGTAAGCATAACTACGGGATTTGTTCACCTTCCCTCGTCTACGGCCACACCACGTTGAAAACACCAGTTCTCGTCCGATCACTGAAGTTAAGCAACGTCGGGCCCGGTTAGTACTTGGATGGGTGACCGCCTGGGAACACCGGGTGCTGTAGACGCCCTTTTGAAATCGACGGAAATCAATTATCGGCTCAATTGATG
>CAKJPN010000006.1:0-166100 GCA_917208275.1 Patella pellucida | reverse complement strand
TTTTAATAATAATAATGAATAATGAATAATAATAATAATAATAATAATAATATCCACACTCTGTATGTCGGTGCACCCAACTTCGAGACAACAATATACATAGGGCATATATAAAGATAGTGCATAGATACAAATCTGAATAAAAATATTGCTTTTAAAAAAAATACTTGGGACCCAAGATGGCGAGATGACGTCATATTTTCTGGCTTCACAGTCGCAATTTTATCTATATTTTGCTTTATTTTTGATTTTGATTTTATTTTAACTTTTCAATTTGATTTAACTTTTGCTTGAAATTATGTCTAAGATTTATTGTCAGATTAATTATCTTTTTAGTTTAATTTTGATTTTAATTTTAATTTCATTTCATTTCATTTTCAATTCTAACATAATTATTTTTGATTTTATTAAAGACACATTATTGAAGATGGGATAACGAGTAAGCAGTTCTCACTATAATAGTTAAAAACTACATAATGTAAAGGCAATTTGCTGAAAATTTCAGTCGAATTGATCCACTGTGAACCGTGAACCATTCGAATGAAAGTTCCGCTTAGCCTCGGTCATCATCACTGAAGTCGGTAATGCGAAACTAATAGTCTCGATTTTCCATTTATTTGTTTAATCAGAAAGGAAAGTTTTCTTACAAATAAGACAACAATTCAACAAATATCGTAGTCTAGCCTTACCAACGAGAGCTAATTATGGTCTTAATAAGTAAGTCGATGTCTAATTTATAATTTCTATAATATCTGAAGCCTAAATTAAGACACGCAGTAATCAGATTTTGCTCTTGAATAATGTAACTTTAACTGTTTTGATAAAATAATAAATGCAAGCGATAGGCCATCACACCGGTGTAACGCAGTGTATTAGTATGATTGAGTTTTAATCCACAAATTAAATGTTCAGACAAGACAATCGGTCAGTCGGCATCTAAAAGTGAACAGATTCACAGTAATATCTGTAATGTGATTTCATTTCTTAGTGGGGGCTGGGATGGCCTAGTGGTCTAGAGTGTCGCGCTTCGACCTCTAGCTGGCCGGTCACCTCTGGCTTGCGGCTGTGGTTTCGAGCCCTAGTGTGAGCGTATGTGACATGGAGATAGGGACGCCTTCTCAACCTCGTGGATTTCCCCCGGGCACTCCGGTTTCCTTCCACTGCGCAAGCGAATTATTGAAATACAAATTGAAAAAACCATTGTGTCAAGTGGACGTTAAACCCCATTCCTCTCTCTCTTTCTCTCTCTATCGTTTCTTGGTTGGCTCTTACCCATATTCACTCCCCACATATGATACCAGAACGACAAACACATTGTAGATGTTGACTGGGTAATTTCTAGACTCTCTATCCTCGCTCTGTCATTTTCTACTCGCGGGTCAGATGTTTCGATATATATGTATGATCCACCTGAAAGAGAATAAAACGAGAAGAATTTCATTTATCTAGTTAAACGAGCTAAGTCTCTAACTCAATATCATCCAAAATCTTCATCATTGAAAACACAAATTATTTGTCAATTTAAATCAACATTGAAGCTATGTGATCTTACCGGGAAAACATGGGCTTCTGATGTCCAATATTTAAAACCAAAACATCATTTTACCATTTGTAAACGAATCGTGTACCATAATGCGTTCCACACCCAGTTCTAGCGAGAGGCTCAAGGAACGAGGCTAGACATGTTGCATCAAACCAAACAGAGTATATAGACTGGAATAACCAGACGCTATAAACTTGGATTTGCTTGAAACAACTGGCTTATTTCGATGACAATAACTGATTTGAAATTAGAGTAAAAACGGAAACCATTGAATGTATATTCATATTACAGTCTTATATGAGTTGCGACCCACTTTTATCAATTTGTTGGTCTCAAATGTTAGCGATTTAGCTCCTTAATAACTGAACTGTTGACATTTCAAAGAAATTTCAATTAATTTAGATTGTGATGGTTAAATCAGTCTTATTAAACCGATTCTAAAGAGTTATAACAATTACAGGAGAACTAAATCAAAATTATGTTGCTTTGGAAAATGGCATGTTAAAGTTGCTTTCCTAATTCAAAATTTGAAGATATCTGCAGTTTCATCTAAATCTGGACACGTTAGATATCAATATTTAGTAAATTTGTAATTACAATTCCACATAAATTCACTGCCATCAAGATAATTCAGATGTTGCATTTTTTTTTTTAATTGATAATATCTTTGTTCAAGTTGGGGGAGGGGGAATTTTTAAGCAAGTGGTAGGTATCCCCATGGGTACCAACTGTGCATCTTTGCTTGCTGATTCGTTCTCTATTCCTACGAAGCCGATTACACACAGGCATTCGTAAAATCAAATAAACGACTAGTTAGACATTTTTTTTTCACTTATCGATATATCGATGATGTTCTAGCACTGAATAATCCAAAATTCAGTGATTATGTAGAATTCATATATCCCGATGAGCTCTAAATTAAAATCACTACTGACAATGACAATAACGCTTCCTACTTGGATCTGCGTCTCGATCTTGACAATTGCCATTAACTAAGTGTTAAATTGTAAGATAAACGTGATGACATTGACTTTCCGATTGTTAATTGTTAATTTTCCATTTGTTTGAAGCAGCATTCCAATATCACCAGCCTATGGAGTGTTTGTGTCCCAGCTGATTCGTTACGTGAGAGCTTTTTCATATTGGTTAACCGAATGACTGACCTTAAATGATCAAAAGTCGTTTTCTACGTCACAGAACGGGACTTCCCACTATAAGTTGTTAGATCTACATGTAGTGTAGGCCATCAAAAGTATAAAAAACGAAACGAAATATAGATTTGTATTTTTATTAGATTGGTTGACAAGAATATTTTACACTAACGTTTTGAGTGAGTAGCGTGACGTGTGCACTGAGAACTATTTTTGGATACCGACTACCCTTTTTTTGCGAACGACTGCACTTATTTCGCGAACGACTTTTTTTTTCGGGGGTGTGGTCCCCCCCCCCCCACAATCACACACACATTTACGCACCTGGTAGATACATCACAGTCACTTCAAGTTACGTAAACACATGGTCAATATGTTCCCTGTCTTCCCTACTAATGTTTTCTTGGGTATTCGATATACACTAATTATCTACTCTCTGTGAATACTGGACTGTTATCAATAAGGGTTAGACCCTAATCCTACAAAGAAAATTAGCTGTATTAAAGAAATGGATGTGTACCGACCTGTTGGCAGAACCTGTAAGTTGCTGTAAATAAAGCATATTGTATTGTTTCAGGTGAACGATGTGGGGGTGGTGATAGCTTCTGTATTAGAGGATATAAATGTGTAAATGACATGTGCGTGCGTAAGTATAATATAGATATATTATGTTGTTTTATAACACATCAATACTTGGTTCATTTGTATTCCAGTGACCGATACCTCGTGTTTAGCAGTGTATGTTTAAATTGTTAACAGATGGTACACTTTATGACATTATTATATGCTGGATGATTTGTCTACCAGATAATGGTAGCCTTTTATGTTATGAAAGCACAGTTGTTTATTGTTAATTATCTTTATTATAGCTATATATGGCTGTGATAAAAAGACGGATGGTGATTCTTGCCCGTATGACGGTACTTGTAAAGGTGGTGTTTGTTTCGGTAAATATGATTTATTTTATATACAGTGGGTCAATTATACCAACCCTGGCTATTTATATATATTATAGACAGTGGGTCATTTATATAAACCCTGGCTATTTATATATATTATAGACAATACGCCAATTATACCAACCCTGGCTATTTATATATATTATCGATAATATTTCTAGACATCGTTAAATCTAATTCGTTTAATATGTTGATGTGAACAGTCTTATAATTGCATCTGAAATTCTGAAAACGCATATTCACATGTAGTTATCATTATTAAGTAATTACTTGAAATAAATACAATTCTAATCACTCATCGAATTATTTGTTATTTTCAAATGACGGTTTCAACTGAAATAACACAATAGTTTACAGAGATTCAGAAAAGAGCAGCCGAACCACAATTAAAGATAGTAAGAAAAAATATTTTCATTTTTACTATAAAATAATTCATGGATGTCACGTTGTCATGGATTTTGTCTCTATTTTAGAAGTCACAAAACAAGTAGGAGAGAGTAAGTATATCATAATTATTTACATGTTAACTATAATTTGATTAATGGAAGCCACGCTGTTGACGTGTATAAAACGAAGTTGCTATTATAATTACAAAATTTCAATTGATGCAATGACAGATGATTTTGTATTTCTTGACCTAACTATAGATTTAAACTTGCCAGAGACGGTAACCGTGGTAACCTATCAAATAAATATATTAGAAACAAGAAGGACAAAAACTAATTATTTTAGATTGAATGTGAAATATTTATGTGAACAATGTGAAAGTGTTTGATATTATGATTTGTGTCTCTCTAGAATGATCACCGTACCCGTTGATGAATCATGTGTACACGTACTGATATAAGAGATCTGACCAATTATCAGATAATTAATGTTTATCTTAACTATATTATAATATTATTTTACAGGGATGGTTTGTAGCGTGAACGAGTGTAAAGCTCAGGGAAACTACTGTTACACTTACAGATGTTGGGATAATGGTAAGATACCTAGTCTTCTGTTAATTACATAATTTTATTAAATGTTGTAAGTTTCCGTACAAATTGAACAAAATTCCGTCATATAAACTGTGCATTGTTTTGTCAAATTTCAAATAACGGTCAAATAGGTAAATACGACAGTATCTACATGTGAATTTGTTAAATATATTAAAATCTTGAACTATGTTATCAATCGTCTAACCAGTAAATGGGTTGTATTTTTCAGCTGCCGATTGTGGTGGTATAGCCTGTAAAAAGAACGAGGAGTGTTATAATGGTAGACGTGAAGACAGAAGTAAGTATCAAATTACAACAAAATGAATGGCTTGCGGCTGTGGTTTCGAGCGCTGGTGTGAGCGTATGTGGCATGGAGATATAAGAGTTGAAAACAAATGTAAAGAATATTTCCTGAAAATTTCAGTCAAATTGATCCACTATGAATTGAAAATTAATAGATTGAAATTACAGCCTAGCCTCAATAATCATTACTAAAGTCAGAACAATTTAAATCATGAATAAAATTTGAGCACCAAATCGGTCATAATCAAATAGATATCACAGGCAAGCGTTGATATAGATAGTTGTTTATGGTCTGGATAAGTTCATTAATGTCTAATTAATAATTTCAGGCTTAAAGAAATAGATGCAAAAGGCAAATTTAGCTCTTGCATAATGTATGTTTAATCTAAGCATATGTATTGTCTTTACAATACATCTACCCTTACAGCCGAGACAAATTGTAAAATAAATAATATAATCGGTTGTTTTACATGAAATATAAGATTGTCCGTAATATGTATGGGTGAACCCTTAACTATGATTGAACATGTGTAACATTTGGTATCATTACATTTGATGACTGTGGTTATGATTTAAATTGATTAGAATTTTGATGAGATTAGTAGCTTTAACTAAATCATTTTACTATATATGTAAACTAGTGTCCAAAAGAAACGATACCACCTGTTTACAGCGATAGAAAAGAAAAACTAAACAAGCAGAAGTTTAGGATTAGTGTTATTCTTTTGAGAAATCCTTTCACAACATCTGTACACAAAATCATTTCAATCAAATCGGTACAATAAATATGCGTGCCGTTAAAGATCGGTGGAACACTGATCACAGAAACAACAGGGAATGACACACCACATGTCTAAAAGTCAAGTCAGTAACGGATATTTCCACCGTGAGCACCAATACATGCCAGAACACGCCTGCGGACTGATGACGTCACCACATATGCCACCCCAAACCATTTACCCCCCACCTCCTAATGGCCGAACCTATAGGACACAGTTAGGCGCCAAACGTTCACCAACTCTTCGGTCGTTTCCATACTAAAAATTTCACTTAGACAAATAAATAATTCGAAAGAACAGTTGGTATCGTTTCTTTTGGACACTAGTTTATATGTTTTATACTTTTATTATATATTTAGTTTATAATTTTAGTATATATTTAGTTTATATATGTTTTATACTTTAGATAGTGTGTGTGATAAAGAGATAGATGGCGTGTATAACGATTGTTATTATAAGGGTATGTTGTCTTACAATATTATATAATTTCACAAGTCATAATCATATAACCAGTTCATGTTTGGATTTATATAATTACCTTAATGGCAAAAAACAATGACCCAGAAAAAAACAACTACGCTATTGAAAGTGAATTAATTAAAGAAGTTTCACATGTACAATGTGGCTGCTAAAAATAGTTTACATAATAAGGGGTTTTAAAAAAAGAATATAAAGTCAAATGTTTTCGAACTAAGAAGATTCAACACAGTCACTTCAGTTTTATTTTAATGTGTGTGTATTGTGTGGGTACGAATCCTCTAGGGGAAAAATAACAAGACGGTTTGTAGGCAGCCTCATGTTTATAATCTAAAACTCGCGTGCTACAATTAGGGAGATAACTCTCTACAATAATATTATCATGAAATCAAACCACGGATCAAACCAGGGGTCGCGACACGACAATCCTCCTAATTTGGATAGAAACTTGTTTCCTAAAATTAATTATCAAAATGTAAAAGGTTAAAACTTTAAACTCAAATTAATAAATTCTGAAGGGACTTTTATGATCTGCTGTTTGTAATTCACCCAATAAAATAAACTGAACATCTCATTAGAAATTAAAGTATTGTCATTACACAATGAAAATGTGTTGGTTGTTTCTTATTTAAAGTCTTAAATTTTATATTTTGAGTTTAACGGTGTAGATAATTTTGTGATTTTTCACTGTTTGACTAATATTGTGTCACCAATTTTGACAAAATACGGGTTTGTATGACGTTTTTCATCAGTATATTGTTTGGTTTTATCCTTACTCTGTTTATCTTGTTGCAACAATTCCTCGTGATTATTATACGGTTTCTCAGTATTACTTGAAGGTAAAAGACTGTTTATTTTTCTACAATACAAAGCTTCAAACGCTGAAAGTTTGGTACTAGAGTGAGGCGATGCTCTATATTGACCTAAAAATTCAACCAATTCTTTCTTCCATTTCAAAACAGCTGCTACTCATGTTCTGGCTGATTTGTTCAGAGTGGACATAAACAGTTCAGACTCTTTATTTGCCTCTGGCCAGCAAAATCCATTGATAAATTTTCCCAAGGACCCGGGGTCATTTGAGACATTACAAGTGGTTCTCTTTTCTCTTGAGTGTTGGTTGCTGCTTGGCAAGGAATGCAAGATCTGACTTTGTTTTCCACCATTCTGTCTTTGCCTGGAAACCAGGTTTTCTCTCTTAAAAGACATTTCGTTTTTCACCATTCCCTATTACACACATACACTCGAAGCCTATTACATACAGACACTCGTAAAAACAAATAAATTTCGCTTAGTAATCCTAAATTTAGTGATTATGTAGAATTCATATATCCTGATGAGCTCGAAATTAACAACACCACTGACAGTGACAATTATGTCTCCTTCTTGGATCTGCGTCTCGATTTTGAAAATTGCCATAAACTGATGCTAGATATAAATATTTATTTGTTAATTATAATTCCACTTATTTTTTTCAAGAATCATAGTGATTCAAAAAACAAATACACAGCCATCAAGATAATTCAGATGTTGGATTTTTTAATTGATAATATTTTTGTTGAATTTGAAGGGGAAATTTATCAGCAAGTGGTAGGTATCCCCATGGGTACCAACTGTGCACCTTTGCTTGCTGATTTGTTTCTCTATTCCTACGAAGCCGAGTAAATGCAGGCACTCGTAAAATCTAATAAACGTTTAGTTAGACATTTTAATTTCACTTATCGATATATCGATGATGTTCTATCACTGAATAATCCAAAATTCAGTGATTATATAGAATTCATATATCCTGATGAGCTCGAAATTAAAAATACTACTGACAGTGACAATTGCGCTTCCTACTTGGATCTGCGTCTCGAATATGACAATTGCCATAAACTAAGTGTTAAATTGTACGATAAACGTGATGACTTTGACTTTCCGATTGTTAACTTTCCATTTTTTAGTAGTAATTTTCCAATATCACCAGCTTATGGAGTTTTTTGTCTCAGTTAAGATGTTACGCGAGAGCTTGTTCTTTTTATTCTGATTTTTTAAAAGTAGATCGAGGCATTTGTCATCTAAGCTTCAACTACAAGGATACTTGCGCAATAAACTTTTAAAAACCTTTAACAAGTTTTATGGCCGTCATATTGATTTGATTGGTAAATATAACGTGTCTCGCTCGGCTATTATTCTAGATATATTTAATTGACACATATACTATTACTATCTCCCTGATAATCACGCTATTTACCGACGTTTCGCCTAATGGTTTGGATGCAGCTATGGCGGGTGTGGCGCCAGGCGGGTATGCTTACTCTTCCGGACACCTGTTACCACTGTTTGTCGTGTATTTAGTACACGGGGACAGTCCATATGCTGATTACACTTTTTTGCCTATAACATTTTTAGAACTTCGAATTATATCTTATGGTTTGAATTGTTCGTACTTGGTTTAATTTTATTCATCAGAAATCGACTCCTTCTCGGGACATACATTATTTAGGTGTCTACTCAAAAAAATCATCGGGATTTTCCAGATTTGTAAATAAGCTGGTATTAATATGACATTTATCTAACTCGCCACCTTTCCATTCCAGACGATGCAGGATTTAGACTTTTAAAAAGTCCTTGTAGTGGGCTGTGATGACATTGAATTTTGAACCATACAACTACAAGTGATAATGTTCTACAGCCCATGCGCCAGCAAGCATCTCTGGTTAAGTCTGTGAGTAGCGTTGTTCGGTGCCTGTTGATGCTCTACTAACATAGTTAACTATTTTGCCTTCTTTGGGATAATAGGGAAGATAATCCAACTGGACTAGCATCCACGATTTAAATAGGTCATGACGAAGTAACTTGTTAAATTTGTTTCCAATTGATTCGTTGAGGCTCAGTAAGCGAGGCGTAATAAAGTATGAATCTAGAAACATACTGTGCCATCCCGAGTAGTGTTTTCCATTCGCTGACATTATTTGGCTGTTTAGCGTGAATGATAAAATCTTTCTTCTTCGGATCAGCTGAGATTCCGTTTCCATCGAAGATATGACCATGAAATTATATTCTGTCTGTTCTGAATACGAATTTGGCCTTTTTGAGATTTACTGCTGTTGATTCCAATTTCTGCACAGCAGTTCTGAGGTTGCGATTGTGTTCATTCTGACCCTTTCCAAATATGATGATGTCATCGGATAGATAAAGAGGTGCATCGGCCAATATTTCACTGACAGCACTTTGGAAGACTTCTGAAGCTGCATTCACACGAAAAGGTAGTCGTGTGTATCGACGAAGACCAGCATGAGTGGTAAACGTTGTGATTTATTTACTCTCTTCAAATAATTCGCTGGGGGTATGCGTTCGTGAGACCGCACTTAGAACAAATTTTACTTCCATTAAGGTCAGAAATAAGGCCACAGTTGGTTAGCTTCGGATGTTTTTCTCGTTTAATCGCTTAATCGGCTTCTCTCATATCAATGCATATTCAATCACCAGATTTCTTTGAAACACCACCAGTGCTTCTTAGGCCAGCGCCAATTTTCTTTGAGACTACAACAACCTGATGTATCCACGGTGTGGGACCATTTACCATTTCGATTATGTCGAGTGATTCTACTCCGTTTTAATTTAGCTTCGACTTCTTTACGTACATGAAACGGAATACATCTGCGACGTTGTTGTTTTGGACCTCATCTTTGTCAATGTGATGGGCAACTTTCTTGCCTTTAATACTTCCAAACCCTTTGAAGATGTTTTCGTATTCGAGCAGAATTGTTTTTAGTTCTGGTGATTCATTCACTGTGTTGACTGATTCAATATACATCAACACAAGATCCACAGCTGTCTTATAACCTAGCAGGTTACACCGAGCTTGTTTGACAACGTAGAATGAAGCCTCTGTAAGTTTGTAGAGTGATTACTACTTCTATCGGTATAGGAACAGTTGAACCATACGCAAACAGCTTTCTGCCTGATTTCTTTAGTTCCAATTTTACTGTGGAATGGCGCTTAATTTGTTAGTAAGATGGTTCATCAATGATGTTGACAGATGCACCGGAATAACCATTGGTACCTTTGTGTTGCTAATATTAACATCACGATACGGCTTTGTTGTATGTATCGATTTAACATCAATTGCTAACAAATATTCTTCATCATCATCAGTACCATTATCATAATCATCGAGGCTATGAATATGTGTGTGAAATAGCTTAATTTAACGTCCGCAGACGAACTATGAATATGACCTGATTGCTGTTTATAAGCATTTCGGCTATTCCAAACGATAGAGACAGGGTTTCTCTTCCACAGTGACGACATTGTTTTCCTCTTGCAGGACCGGTATTATGGCTGCTGGGTGTTCCACATTTATTACACATAGGCTAAGAAGGGAAATTTAGCAAAGTTACAATTGGTATATCTCATTTCGTGAACGTAAACAACGACACTTCCGGTAATTTTAAAGGCCAAGTACGATGGTACGCTCTGATTACGCGTACAATGCTCAAATGGCGTGTCCGTTGGCTCTAAAATTCCCAACTCGGTTGCAAAGTTCACACTAAAATGTTGCTCCTATATCACTACGACATCCTATTTCGAACTTCCCTAAGACTATAAATACTACTCTAGCATTCCTCGTCGTCATTGTAATGTGTGTGTATTGTGTGGGTACGAGTCATCTAGGGGAGAAATAACAAGAAGTTGACGCATCAGGAGCCTAGTTGTCTAGGGGTCATGTGCAGTAGTGGATCCAAAAGCTGGAAATAGGTGGTGGGTAAGGGCGGTTCCAAATCTAGGGCTCCAGCCACAATCCCACCCCAAATTTTTGACAACAAAATACTAACTATAACGTAAAGCGTCCCGATAGAACATAGATAGTATTAGTTGATGATATAGTTGTTCACCGATCGTTGTCTCGCTGGAAAGCAGTTTTATTTAAGTTGACATAAAGTTAATGCCATATATGATTGTGCCTATAACACTGAGCAACCTGAGAAATTTTGAAAAAATGAGTCAATATCCTGGCATATGAGGTCATTGCTGGGAGTAAATCATGTGGACGAGAGGACCAGAAATGTGAGTCGATGGGACAGAATCTCGAGATCTGTCCCTGTCAATTCCGCATGTTTTGCAAGAGTTGACATAATATTTGTATAGTCTGACACCCGACGACCCACACACCAGTGGTTCTACTAATATAACCGTACAGTTCACTATAACCGTGAATATGATGGTGCTGAGACAGTATAAGACAACAGAGGAGAGGAGAGGAAGGATGATGTTATAATATAATGGAGCGCCGCAGGTGCAAAAAAAATTTAGATGTGTAACCGAGATTTTAATTTTTTGTACACTAGGCCTGAAAAGTTTAGTCAATGTCATGGCAAATGGAACCAAATTCTCGTTAGAACTAATAATATGAAACTGAGCTTTTAGTTTTTGAGGACTAGGTCTGGGGTCACTCTATCTCAACGGGGCGCTAACTTGGTCTCTGAATTGCCCTGGAGAGATTTGCAGAATTCAGATGGTCAGAAAACACCCCACTAATTTATTTAATCTAAGACCGACTGCATGAGAACTTTGTTTGAGACCGACTTTTTTTTTGTCATGGTGTGAAAAACATTTTTTTCGAACATGATAAGTTGACAAGGTTATTTTATACTAAAGGTTTGCGTGAGTAGCGTGACGTGTGCAGTGAACACTTATTTTGATACCGACTGCTGTTATTTTTGCGACCAACTGCACTTATTGATTTTACGACCGATTAGTATTTGGGGTCTATTCTGGTATTATTTGTTTATTATTATTATTATTATTATTATTATGGATTTATATAGCGCCACTTCCACAGTAATGTGTTCCAGTGCGCTTTACAATATAGATAAAAAGCAAATAGAAAACATAAATACATAAAAGGTTATACAGGTAAAGTACGACATATAATAAGAAATCACATACAATTAAAATTCTTAAAAACATCACCATAAAAGTGTATAGAATAAATATAAATATAATTAAAGTAAGGTAATTAGTAAAACACAGGGATGACTATAAATAAAAGATAATTATCACAGCTATAATTTATATTTGGTGCAATACAATAAATTATTGAAATGTCGTCACTGTGGAAGAGAAACCCTGTCTCTATCGTTTGGAATAGCCGAAATGCTTATAAACAGCAATCAGGTCATATTCATAGTTCGTCTGCGGACGTTAAATTAAGCTATTTCACACACATATTCATAGCCTCGATGATTATGATAATGGTACTGATGATGATGAAGAATATTTGTTTGCAATTGATGTTAAATCGATACATACAACAAAGCCGTATCGTGATGTTAATATTAGCAACACAAAGGTACCAATGGTTATTCCGGTGCATCTGTCAACATCATTGATGAACCATCTTACTAACAAATTAAGCGCCATTCCACAGTAAAATTGGAACTAAAGAAATCAGGCAGAAAGCTGTTTGCGTATGGTTCAACTGTTCCTATACCGATAGAAGTAGTAATCACTCCACAAACTTACAGAGGCTTCATTCTACGTTGTCAAACAAGCTCGGTGTAACCTGCTAGGTTATAAGACAGCTGTGGATCTTGTGTTGATGTATATTGAACCTAAATCAGTCAACACAGTGAATGAATCACCAGAACTAAAAACAATTCTGCTCGAATACGAAAACATCTTCAAAGGGTTTGGAAGTATTAAAGGCAAGAAAGTTGCCCATCACATTGACAAAGATGAGGTCCAAAACAACAACGTCGCAGATGTATTCCGTTTCATGTACGTAAAGAAGTCGAAGCTAAATTAAAACGGAGTAGAATCACTCGACATAATCGAAATGGTAAATGGTCCCACACCGTGGATACATCAGGTTGTTGTAGTCCCAAAGAAAATTGGCGCTGGCCTAAGAAGCACTGGTGGTGTTTCAAAGAAATCTGGTGATTGAATATGCATTGATATGAGAGAAGCCGATTAAGCGATTAAACGAGAAAAACATCCGAAGCTAACCAACTGTGGCCTTATTTCTGACCTTAATGGAAGTAAAATTTGTTCTAAGTGCGGTTTCACGAACGCATACCCCCAGCGAATTATTTGAAGAGAGTAAATAAATCACAACGTTTACCACTCATGCTGGTCTTCGTCGATACACACGACTACCTTTTCGTGTGAATGCAGCTTCAGAAGTCTTCCAAAGTGCTGTCAGTGAAATATTGGCCGATGCACCTCTTTATCTATCCGATGACATCATCATATTTGGAAAGGGTCAGAATGAACACAATCGCAACCTCAGAACTGCTGTGCAGAAATTGGAATCAACAGGAGTAAAACTCAACAAGGCCAAATTCGTATTCAGAACAGACAGAATATAATTTCATGGTCATATCTTCGATGGAAACGGAATCTCAGCTGATCCGAAGAAGAAAGATTTTATCATTCACGCTAAACAGCCAAATAATGTCAGCGAATGGAAAACACTACTCGGGATGGCACAGTATGTTTCTAGATTCATACTTTATTACGCCTCGCTTACTGAGCCTCAACGAATCAATTGGAAACAAATTTAACAAGTTACTTCGTCATGACCTATTTTAATCGTGGATGCTAGTCCAGTTGGATTATCTTCCCTATTATCCCAAAGAAGGCAAAATAGTTAACTATGTTAGTAGAGCATCAACAGGCACCGAACAACGCTACTCACAGACTTAACCAGAGATGCTTGCTGGCGCATGGGCTGTAGAACATTATCACTTGTAGTTGTATGGTTCAAAATTCAATGTCATCACAGCCCACTACAAGGACTTTTTAAAAGTCTAAATCCTGCATCGTCTGGAATGGAAAGGTGGCGAGTTAGATAAATGTCATATTAATACCAGCTTATTTACAAATCTGGAAAATCCCGATGATTTTTTGAGTAGACACCTAAATAATGTATGTCCCGAGAAGGAGTCGATTTCTGATGAATAAAATTAAACCAAGTACGAACAATTCAAACCATAAGATATAATTCGAAGTTCTAAAAATGTTATAGGCAAAAAAGTGTAATCAGCATATGGACTGTCCCCGTGTACTAAATACACGACAAACAGTGGTAACAGGTGTCCGGAAGAGTAAGCATACCCGCCTGGCGCCACACCCGCCATAGCTGCATCCAAACCATTAGGCGAAACGTCGGTAAATAGCGTGATTATCAGGGAGATAGTAATAGTATATGTGTCAATTAAATATATCTAGAATAATAGCCGAGCGAGACACGTTATATTTACCAATCAAATCAATATGACGGCCATAAAACTTGTTAAAGGTTTTTAAAAGTTTAGTGCGCAAGTATCCTTGTAGTTGAAGCTTAGATGACAAATGCCTCGATCTACTTTTAAAAAATCAGAATAAAAAGAACAAGCTCTCGCGTAACATCTTAACTGAGACAAAAAACTCCATAAGCTGGTGATATTGGAAAATTACTACTAAAAAATGGAAAGTTAACAATCGGAAAGTCAAAGTCACCACGTGTATCGTACAATTTAACACTCAGTTTATGGCAATTTTCAAAATCGAGACGCAGATCCAAGTAGGAGACATAATTGTCACTGTCAGTGGTGTTGTTAATTTCGAGCTCATCAGGATATATGAATTCTACATAATCACTAAATTTAGGATTACTAAGCGAAATTTATTTGTTTTTACGAGTGTCTGTATGTAATAGGCTTCGAGTGTATGTGTGTAATAGGGAATGGTGAAAAACGAAATGTCTTTTAAGAGAGAAAACCTGGTTTCCAGGCAAAGACAGAATGGTGGAAAACAAAGTCAGATCTTGCATTCCTTGCCAAGCAGCAACCAACACTCAAGAGAAAAGAGAACCACTTGTAATGTCTCAAATGACCCCGGGTCCTTGGGAAAATTTATCAATGGATTTTGCTGGCCAGAGGCAAATAAAGAGTCTGAACTGTTTATGTCCACTCTGAACAAATCAGCCAGAACATGAGTAGCAGCTGTTTTGAAATGGAAGAAAGAATTGGTTGAATTTTTAGGTCAATATAGAGCATCGCCTCACTCTAGTACCAAACTTTCAGCGTTTGAAGCTTTGTATTGTAGAAAAATAAACAGTCTTTTACCTTCAAGTAATACTGAGAAACCGTATAATAATCACGAGGAATTGTTGCAACAAGATAAACAGAGTAAGGATAAAACCAAACAATATACTGATGAAAAACGTCATACAAACCCGTATTTTGTCAAAATTGGTGACACAATATTAGTCAAACAGTGAAAAATCACAAAATTATCTACACCGTTAAACTCAAAATATAAAATTTGAGACTTTAAATAAGAAACAACCAACACATTTTCATTGTGTAATGACAATACTTTAATTTCTAATGAGATGTTCAGTTTATTTTATTGGGTGAATTACAAACAGCAGATCATAAAAGTCCCTTCAGAATTTATTAATTTGAGTTTAAAGTTTTAACCTTTTACATTTTGATAATTAATTTTAGGAAACAAGTTTCTATCCAAAATTAGGAGGATTGTCGTGTCGCGACCCCTGGTTTGATCCGTGGTTTGATTTTATGATAATATTATTGTAGAGAGTTATCTCCCTAATTGTAGCACGCGAGTTTTAGATTATAAACATGAGGCTGCCTACAAACCGTCTTGTTATTTTTCCCCTAGAAGACTCGTACCCACACAATACACACACATTACAATATTGACCATTTGTTTATGCAAACTGAAGTGACTGTGTTGAATCTTCTTATTTTGAAAACATTGACTTGATATTCTTTTTTTAAAACCCCGTATTATGTAAACTATTTTTAGCAGCCACATTGTACATGTGAAACTTCTTTAATTAATTCACTTTCAATAGCGTAGTTGTTTTTTTCTGGGTCATTGTTTTTTGCCATTAAGGTAATTATATAAATCCAAACATGAACTGGTTATATGATTATGACTTGTGAAATTATATAATATTGTAAGACAACATACCCTTATAATAACAATCGTTATACACGCCATCTATCTCTTTATCACACACACTATCTAAAGTATAAAACATATATAAACTAAATATATACTAAAATTATAAACTAAATATATAATAAAAGTATAAAACATATAAACTAGTGTCCAAAAGAAACGATACCAACTGTTCTTTCGAATTATTTATTTGTCTAAGTGAAATTTTTAGTATGGAAACGACCGAAGAGTTGGTGAACGTTTGGCGCCTAACTGTGTCCTATAGGTTCGGCCATTAGGAGGTGGGGGGTAAATGGTTTGGGGTGGCATATGTGGTGACGTCATCAGTCCGCAGGCGTGTTCTGGCATGTATTGGTGCTCACGGTGGAAATATCCGTTACTGACTTGACTTTTAGACATGTGGTGTGTCATTCCCTGTTGTTTCTGTGATCAGTGTTCCACCGATCTTTAACGGCACGCATATTTATTGTACCGATTTGATTGAAATGATTTTGTGTACAGATGTTGTGAAAGGATTTCTCAAAAGAATAACACTAATCCTAAACTTCTGCTTGTTTAGTTTTTCTTTTCTATCGCTGTAAACAGGTGGTATCGTTTCTTTTGGACACTAGTTTACATATATAGTAAAATGATTTAGTTAAAGCTACTAATCTCATCAAAATTCTAATCAATTTAAATCATAACCACAGTCATCAAATGTAATGATACCAAATGTTACACATGTTCAATCATAGTTAAGGGTTCACCCATACATATTACGGACAATCTTATATTTCATGTAAAACAACCGATTATATTATTTATTTTACAATTTGTCTCGGCTGTAAAGGTAGATGTATTGTAAAGACAATACATATGCTTAGATTAAACATACATTATGCAAGAGCTAAACTTGCCTTTTGCATCTATTTCTTTAAGCCTGAAATTATTAATTAGACATTAATGAACTTATCCAGACCATAAACAACTATCTATATCAACGCTTGCCTGTGATATCTATTTGATTATGACCGATTTGGTGCTCAAATTTTATTCATGATTTAAATTGTTCTGACTTTAGTAATGATTATTGAGGCTAGGCTGTAATTTCAATCTATTAATTTTCAATTCATAGTGGATCAATTTGACTGAAATTTTCAGGAAATATTCTTTACATTTGTTTTCAACTCTTATATCTCCATGCCACATACGCTCACACCAGCGCTCGAAACCACAGCCGCAAGCCATTCATTTTGTTGTAATTTGATACTTACTTCTGTCTTCACATCTACCATTATAACACTCCTCGTTCTTTTTACAGGCTATACCACCACAATCGGCAGCTGAAACATACAACCCATTTACTGGTTAGACGATTGATAACATAGTTCAAGATTTTAATATATTTAACAAATTCACATGTAGATACTGTCGTATTTACCTATTTGACCGTTATTTGAAATTTGACAAAACAATGCACAGTTTATATGACGGAATTTTGTTCAATTTGTACGGAAACTTACAACATTTAATAAAATTATGTAATTAACAGAAGACTAGGTATCTTACCATTATCCCAACATCTGTAAGTGTAACAGTAGTTTCCCTGAGCTTTACACTCGTTCACGCTACAAACCATCCCTGTAAAATAATATTATAATATAGTTAAGATAAACATTAATTATCTGATAATTGGTCAGATCTCTTATATCAGTACGTGTACACATGATTCATCAACGGGTACGGTGATCATTCTAGAGAGACACAAATCATAATATCAAACACTTTCACATTGTTCACATAAATATTTCACATTCAATCTAAAATAATTAGTTTTTGACCTTCTTGTTTCTAATATATTTATTTGATAGGTTACCACGGTTACCGTCTCTGGCAAGTTTAAATCTATAGTTAGGTCAAGAAATACAAAATCATCTGTCATTGCATCAATTGAAATTTTGTAATTATAATAGCAACTTCGTTTTATACACGTCAACAGCGTGGCTTCCATTATTCAAATTATAGTTAACATGTAAATAATTATGATATACTTACTCTCTCCTACTTGTTTTGTGACTTCTGAAATAGAGACAAAATCCATGACAACGTGACATCCATGAATTATTTTATAGTAAAAATGAAAATATTTTTTCTTACTATCTTTAATTGTGGTTCGGCTGCTCTTTTCTGAATCTCTGTAAACTATTGTGTTATTTCAGTTGAAACCGTCATTTGAAAATAACAAATAATTCGATGAGTGATTAGAATTGTATTTATTTCAAGTAATTACTTAATAATGATAACTACATGTGAATATGCGTTTTCAGAATTTCAGATGCAATTATAAGACAAATAAACCCGTAAAGCGTGGCAATCTGATCCGAAAGGAAAATTTCATCATACCACATTTGCTCCCCCCCCCATCCCCCCAACACACACCCACACCACTCCTGGACATGGCGGTTCGATACCTGTCAATATCGACAGGAACCGAGATCAGTGTGATATAAACCTTGTATTTAAGTTTCGTCAAAAATCGTATAAAATACAAAATAATGAACGGATGACAATATATATATGGGTGGGCCTATAAAAACCAAAAACCATGACAGAGCTAAAAATGGCAAGAAGCAACGAAGTTCCACATGAAACGGAATCTAATATTAAAGATACCAATGGGTAATTACATTTGTCAATTCATAGTTTTCAAACTTGTATGCTTTGCAGCGTGCATATATATACAGTGTATCAATGTTAAGTCAATGAGTCGGTCCCCTATATTTACTTGGTTTTCAACTCTTTTCTCTTTTGTTCATTTTATTAACATAAACACTGTGTATAAATATCAAGCTAATCGAATTAGGTCCCTATTAAAAATATTAGTATGTCCACAATATGTGACGGACAGACAGGCAGTCGGGTGATCGTATTGTACTAATCCTCAGAATTCATCTAAAGATCACACTATACATAAATCCCCCATTTGGAAAAACAATGTGCATTGTGGGAGAGAGCTGAGCAAACTAACGAAGAGCGACCATTGCTTTGCATTGGATTTCTCTGACCAAATTTCGAAAAACGCCGATTTTACGTTAATTTTAGTGATGGGTTATATTTCATATGATGTGATAGAGACACAGATAGTTGATGCACTACAATTAACGTAAAATCGGCTTTTTCGAAATTTACAAAATAATTGTGTTACCGATCACGTATTATTATGAATTTTTCTAAACAGTTTTTTTGCACACCGGAATATTCAGAGCGAAATAGAAAGTAACTGAACTATCTGCCGATAATTCATCTGGTGTGCGGTATGATTAATTGTTGGTAATCATTTTTGGTATTTATATATAAAAAAATAACGTTATAGGCCTACTGGGTCCGAAAAGAATTTCTTATTCATACACAACCTCACGACAGACAAGCGTTTGCGTTGACCCCCCCCCCCCCAATTGCAAAATGTTCTATCCCGATCAGTGACGTAATTAGCATCCATTTTGGTTATTTCTCGTTGTCAAGTTGTGACCGTATCAGTTTTTGATGAGTACAACTTTACAAGAGAGAATTTTTTATTCCCTAGGATATATAGTTGTACAATGGATTTTATAATAACCGGAGGTAATACTTAAGCGTCCAATAACATAGTGTTTATTTGTAAACGACATTATTTTGACTGTCTGTTCAAAGAACTTAATTTCGGGAAACCAATCGACAGTGCTACATATAAACGATCTACTTTTAGTAAGGATGAAATTATATCCAATCACAAATCTGTACTTACTTCATTTGGTACCCCATGTGGAAATACCTATACAGATTTGCCCTTGTTGTATTGGATACCTAAATTACATAAAAATCCTTACAAGCAGCGTTTTATAGCAGGTTCATCCCGTTGTTCCACAAAACCACTTTCAAAGGTATTGACATCTATACTAACAGCTGTTAAAGAGGGTATTCAAAAATACTGTGACAAAGTATACTCTCGAAGTGGTATAAATCAAATGTGGATATTAAAAAATTCCAAAGAATTACTTGATGGTCTGCAATCTAGATCCCTTGCTTCAGTCTCATCTATTCAAACGTTTGACTTTTCTACTTTGTACACTAAAATTCCCCATAGTAAATTAAAAGCCCGATTGAAAGACATTATTCACAGTGTCTTTTCGTCTAAATCGGGTACTGCTCGTTATCAATATTTAGTTGTAAATTATAATTCTACATATTTCGTTAAGTATCACAGTGATTCAAAAAACAAATACACAGCCATCAAGATAATTCAGATGTTGGATTTTTTAATTGATAACATCTTTGTTGAATTTGGAGGGGAAATATATCAGCAAGTGGTTGGCATCCCGATGGGCACCAACTGTGCACCTTTGCTTGCTGATCTGTTTCTCTATTCGTACGAAGCCGAGTACATACAGATGCTCGTAAAAACAAACAAACGATCAGTCAGACTTTTTAATTTCACTTATCGATATATTGATGATGTTTTAGCCCTTAATAATCCTAAATTTAGTGATTATGTAGACTTCATATATCCTGATTAGCTCGAAATTAAAAATACCACTGACAGTGACAATTACGCTTCCTACTTGGATCTGCGTCTCGAATATGACAATTGCCAAAAACTGAGTGTTAAATTGTACGATAAACGGGATGTCTTTGACTTTCCGATTGTTAACTTTCCATTTATCAGTAGTAACATTCCAATATCACCAGCTTATGGAGTGTTTGTGTCTCAGCTAATTCGTTACACGAGAGCTTGTTCCTTTTATTCTGATTTTATAAGTAGATCGAGGCATTTGTCATCTAAGCTTCTACTACAAGGATACTTGCGCACTAAACTTATTAAGGCCTTTAAAAAGTTTTATGGCCGTCATATTGATTTGATTGGTAAATATAACGTGTCTCTCTCGGCTATTATTCTAGATATTTTTAATTGACACGTATACTGTTACTATCACCCTGTTTATGTCTACAACATCGTTAAGACAGTTCATCACGTGCATTTTGCATACTATAGTTCATTGGCCAATCACGCTATTTGACTGACATTTCGCCTAATAGATTGGATGCAGCTATGGCGGGTGTGGCGCCAGGCAGGGTAAGCTTACTCTTCCGGACACCTGTTACCACTGCTTGTCGTGTATTTTTGTACACGAGGAGCAGTCCATTTGCTGATTACACTATTTTGCTTGAATACACTATTTTGCCTATAACGTTTTTAGGACTTCGAATTCTGTCTTTTGATTTGGATTGTTCGTACTTGGTTTTTATTTTATTCAAACACACAGGTAAGTGTATAATAACCAAAGTAGAGTAGTTTGTCCATAGTTGAAGACATCAGTTTATTATTTACCATGGTTCTCACAGTAGCTTGCCTCTGTGACCATAAAACTATATGTTTTAAATTGTAACAATATGGGCACATTACTGTGGGAACAAGGTAGTACAGGCTTACCTTGTCAACATTCGCCTATAACTATAAGTCCAATTACAATTTACACCAATTTCTGATATGGATAACACGTAGTAACGCACCTCTACCAGTTCCCTCTTCAAGGTATGGTCGTGGTGGCTGGCAATGGCCTCAATCTTTCTCTCTCCCCCTCTCTCTCTCCCTCTCTCTCTGTCGTAGTAAGGAAATGTCGTTTTAACTCTCTAGAGTAGTAAGTGAAGATCGATTTAATACTCCCCCCTCTCTCCAATATTGACTCATTAATATTGAAAATGTGTGGGCTATATTGATGTAAAATATTGTCAATAACCATCATTGCGTCAATATATTTAACTGTGAGATCAATATGGATCTGAGTATAGTGGCTAACGGCTAGCACTCCGAAGAGGATATGTAAGTATAGTAACGGAAGATCGATTGAACTCCTCTCCCTCCCCCTCTCTCGTAATATCGTTTTAACTCTCTCTGGTAGTGAGGGAAGATCGATTTAATACCCCCCTCTCTCGCTCACTCTCTCTCTCTCTCTCTGTCGTAGTAAGGGAATATCGTTTTAACTCTCTCTCGTAGTAAGGGAAGATCGTTTTAATACTCCCTCTCTTTCTCTCATTCTCTCTATCTCGCTCTGTCGTAGTAATTCTCTCTCGTAGTAAGGGAAGATCGTTTTAATACTCCCTCTCCCTCTCTCTCTCTTACTCTCTCCTCTCTCTTGTAGTAAGGGAAGATCGATTTAACTCTCTCGTATCGTAAGGGAAGATCGATTTAACTCTCTCTCTCTCACTCTCTCTATCTCTCTTGTAGTAAGGGACGATCGACTTAACTCTCTCTCTCTCTCGTATAGTAACGTAATGGAAGATCGATTTGTTGCGTTACTTAAATAGAACCTAATTAAGGAATACGAATTAAGAACTAAAAATTAAGAACTAAGAAATACGAATAAAGAACTAAGAATTAAGGAATATGAATTATTTGAAAATTATCTTACCCTGACAAAATACACCCGTAAATGCGAATTAAGTACTAAGAATTAAGAAATACGAGTTAAAAACTTAGAATTAAGAAATAATAATAATAATAATAATAATGTCAATTTCTAGAGCGCCAAATTCATCCATAGGCATGCTCAATGCGCTCTTTAAAAATGAAGTAAAAACCCACAATTAAATTAGTCTGGATAAGATAGTTTAAACATGTAAGTTTTTAAATGTGATTTAAAACTTGGTAGAGTTTACAGTCATGGATATTGATTGACAAACTGTTCCAGAGTTTCGGTGCAGCAACACTGAACTTCCATCTCCAAACTGTTTCAATTTTGATGACGGAATGCATAAAAAGGTTGTGATGTTGGGATCTCAAAGTACGGGTAGGCTGAATGATACAAGGGTGCAGTACCCTGTTAACACAGGTAAGTCAAACACAAGATCTTAAATTCAATACGTGTAAGAATCGGAAGGCAATGCATGTATTTCAAGACAGGGGTGATGTGTGATGATTTGTTTGTTCTAGTTATATGATCATGACAGCTGTATTCTGAACTCTTTGTAGAAAGTCATATTTTGAAAGGACGAGAGATTGAACTAATGATTTAGTCGCTTCCACAGTGATGCTGTTTCGTATTCCTCTTTATTCTTTGAACCCTGGTGACATGGTGCCGAATTGTCAGCCAACCTGAGTTACTTAGAACAAGCCAACAGTGAGGCTGATGTCCCCCGCCGAAATCCCAAAATAAATAGATGACACATATTAATTAATTGCACATTTATTTTTTTCAAGAAACTGACATTATTATTCTTTATATAACAAGATATTTCTATAATATCCACATTATATGTTATATTTCAAATCTCTGTTCTAAACTTAAAATTTTAAACTCTACTGTGAATGAGTGACCTGCTGTCTGCAGATACAGTAATACACTATAGTTAAACAAACG
Source organism: Patella pellucida (assembly GCA_917208275.1). Lineage (NCBI taxonomy): Eukaryota > Metazoa > Mollusca > Gastropoda > Patellidae > Patella > Patella pellucida. The sequence goes on along the minus strand of CAKJPN010000006.1, from coordinate 142,575 downwards.
ATGAAAGGGAACTGCAGTGATAACGATGTGGGTGTGGTTTCCATTATTTACATCAGTTGTTTTATAGGTTCTCAAGACAGAATTAATATTATTTATTGTGGATATCCTACGACAAATATTATAGCAACCCTACAGAAATCCGATTAAGATCGATGTTGAAGGAATCCCAGATTATGTTCGCTTCTGCACTAGTTAACCTAGTCACACAGGCAGCTACTAGCAGTGCCCTCACAAGCCTATGTTGCGCCCCAAAGTAAACGTTTCAGTGATGCCCCCCCCCCCCGCCATTGCATACTGTAACTGCTTTGTCCTGTGTCTTTGCTCCCTTGATGATAAAATAAATTTTAAAATATTATCTTTTATAACTTTAACAGCTTGTCTTAGTAACTATTTATTAAATTTATTAAATTTTTTATATTTATTTCCCCGTCAACTCTCCGTTTGATCGATAAACCCTATAATACGTCTAGGAAAAATCGTAATGCCACCCCTCTATTTGATGAAATTATGTCCTGGTTTACTCATGTTTAGGAGAAGCGAAGGCCGGTGATTTGTTATCTCAGCCTCCAAGGTGAGCACTTAGATAAATGCCCCTCCCCCACGAAGAGTCGCCCCCGGGCGTATGCCCCACCCAGTACCGCCTCCCTCCCTTGCAAATAAATTCGTCTTCAGATATTCTCGTATTAATTCTGTCTGTAAAAATGTAAAGGAATGTTCATACTATAAGTAATACAACACGCGAGAACCTATAAAACACCGGGGACTTGAAGGTAGCTCGTTGTTCGTTATTCGTTGTTCGTTATTCGCGAATAACGAACAACGAGCTGGTTTGTTGTTCGTTATTGGCGAATAACGAACAACGAGCTGGTTCGTTGTTCGTTATTCACCAGATATGGAATTAGTAACATAATAAAGGCACTTTTAGAGAGAATATGCCGGGAGTGGGTTTTTATGAGTCTAATGGGTTAATAAATCTCAAAATCTTGGGGAAAAGATTCTAACAGTCTGTTTTTCTACGCGAACAACTAGCAGTTTCATATTGGTGAATAACGAACAACGAGCTGGTTTGTTGTTCGTTATTCACCAGATATGGAATTTGTAACATAATAAAGGCACTTTTAGAGAGAATATGCCGGGAGTGGGTTTTTATGGTTTATAAATCTCAAAATCTTGGGGAAAAGATTCTAACAGTCTGTTTTCCTACGCGAACAACTAGCAGTTTCATATTGGTGAATAACGAACAACGAGCTGGCTCGTTGTTCGTTATTCACCAGATATTGAATTAGTAACATAATAAAGACACTTTTAGAGAGAATATGCCGGGATTGGGTTTTTATGAGTCTAATTGGTTAATAAATCTTCAAAATCTTGGGAAAAAGATTATAACAGTCTGTTTTTCTACCCGACAACTAGCAGTTTCATATTGGTGAATAACGAACAACGAGCTGGTTTGTTGTTCGTTATTTGCGAATAACGAACAATGAACAACGGGCTGGTTCGTTGTTCGTTATTCACCATATATGGAATTAGTAACATAATAAAGGCACTTTTAGAGAGTATATGCCGGGAGTGGGTTGGTTAATAAATCTTCAAAATTTTGGGAAAAAGATTCTAACAGTCTGTTTTTCTACCCGAACAACTAGTAGTTTCATATTGGTGAATAACGAACAACGAGCTGGTTTGTTGTTCGTTATTGGCGAATAACGAACAACGAGCTGGTTCGTTGTTCGTTATTTACCAGATAAGGAATTAGTAACATAATGAAGGCACTTTTAGAGAGAATATGCGGGGAGTGGGTTTTTATACGCCTAATTGGTTTATAAATCTCAAAATCTTTGGAAAAAGATTCTAACAGTCTGTTTTTCTACGCGAACAACTAGCAGTTTCATATTGGTGAATAACGAACAACGAGCTGGTTTGTTGTTCGTTATTCACCAGATATGGAATTAGTAACATAATATAGACACTTTTAGAGAGAATTTGCCGGGAGTGGGTTTTTATGAGTCGAATTGGTTAATAAATCTTCAAAATCTTGGGAAATAGATTCTAACAGTCTGTTTTTCTACCCGAAAAACTAGTAGTTTCATATTGGTGAATAACGAACAACGAGCTGGTTTGTTGTTCGTTATTGGCGAATAACGAACAACGAGCTGGCTCGTTGTTCGTTTTTCACCAGATAAGGAATTAGTAACATAATAAAGGCACTTTTAGAGAGAATTTGCAGGGAGTGGGTTTTTACACGTCTAATTGGTTTATATATCTAAAAATCTTTGGAAAAAGATTGTAACAGTCTGTTTTTCTACGCGAACAACTAGCAGTTTCATATTGGTGAATAACGAACAACGAGCTGGTTTGTTGTTCATTATTCACCAGATATGGAATTAGTAACATAATAAAGATACTTTTAGAGAGAATATGCCGGGAGTGGGTTTTTATGAGTCTAATTGGTTTATAAATCTCAAAATCTTGGGGAAAAGATTCTAACAGTCTGTTTTTCTACGCGAACAACTAGCAGTTTCATATTGGTGAATAACGAACAACGAGCTGGTTTGTTGTTCGTTATTCACCAGATATGGAATTAGTAACATAATAAAGGCACTTTTAAAGAGAATATGCCGGTGAGTGGGTTTTTCTGAGTCGAATTGGTTAATAAATCTTCAAAATCTTGGGAAAAAGATTCTAACAGTCTGTTTTTCTACCCGAACAACTAGTAGTTCCATATTGGTGAATAACAAACAACGAGCTGGTTTGTTGTTCGTTATTCACAAGATATGGAATTAGTAACATAATAAAGGCACTTTTAGAGAGAATATGCCGGGAGTGGGTTTTTACACGCCTAATTGGTTAATAAATCTTCAAAATCTTGGGAAAAAGATTCGAACAGTCTGTTTTTCTACCCGAACAACTAGCAGTTTCATATTGGTGAATAACGAACAACGAGCTGGTTTGTTGTTCGGTATTGGTGAATAACGAACAACGAGCTGGTTTGTTGTTCGTTATTGGCGAATAACGAACAACGAGCTGGTTCGTTGTTCGTTATTCACCAGATATGGAATTAGTAACATAATAAAGGCACTTTTAGAGAGAATTTGCCGGGAGTGGGTTTTTATGAGTCGAATTGGTTAATAAATCTTCAAAATCTTGGGAAAAAGATTCTAACAGTCTGTTTTTCTACCCGAACAACTAGTAGTTTCATATTGGTGAATAACGAACAACGAGCTGGTTTGTTGTTCGTAATTGGCGAATAACGAACAACGAGCTGGTTCGTTGTTCGTTATTCACCAGACAAGGAATTAGTAACATAATAAAGGCACTTTTAGAGAGAATATGCAGGGAGTGGGTTTTTACACGTCTAATTGGTTTATAAATCTCAAAATCTTTGGTAAAAGATTCTAACAGTCTGTTTTTCTACGCGAACAACTAGCAGTTTCATATTGGTGAATAACGAACAACGAGCTGGTTTGTTGTTCGTTATTCACCAGATATGAAATTAGTAACATAATAAAGGCACTTTTAGAGAGAATATGCCGGGAGTGGGTTTTTATGAGTCGAATTGGTTAATAAATCTTCAAAAACTTCGGAAAAAGATTCTAACAATCTGTTTTCTACCCGAACAACTAGTAGTTACATATTGGTGAATAACGAACAACGAGCTGGTTTGTTGTTCGTTATTGGCGAATAACGAACAACGAACAACGAACTGGTTCGTTGTTCGTTATTCACAAGATATGGAATTAGTAACATAATAAAGGCACTTTTAGAGAGAATATGCCGGGAGTGGGTTTTTACACGCCTAATTGGTTAATAAATCTTCAAAATCTTGGGAAAAAGATTCGAACAGTCTGTTTTTCTACCCGAACAACTAGCAGTTTCATATTGGTGAATAACGAACAACGAGCTGGTTTGTTGTTCGTTATTGGTGAATAACGAACAACGAGCTGGTTTGTTGTTCGTTATTGGCGAATAACGAACAACGAGCTGGTTCGTTGTTCGTTATTCACCAGATATGGAATTAGTAACATAATAAAGGCACTTTTAGAGAGAATATGCCGGGAGTGGGTTTTTATGAGACTAATTGGTAAATAAATCCTCAAAATCTTTGGAAAAAGATTGTAACAGTCTGTTTTTCTACCCGAACAACTAGCAGTTTCTTATTAGTGAATAACGAACAACGAGATGGTTCGTTGTTCGTTATTCACCAGATATGGAAGTAGTAACATAATAAAGGCACCTTTAGAGAAAATATGCCGGGAGTGGGTTTTAAGGAGTCTAATTAGTTAATAAATCTTCAAAAACTTGGGATAAAGACTTTAACAGTCTGTTTTTTACCCGAACAACTAGCAGTTTCATATTGGTGGATAACGAACAACGAGCTGGTTTGTTGTTCGTTATTGGCGAATAACGAACAACGAGTTCGTTGTTCGTTATTCACCAATATGAAACTGCTAGTTGTCGGGTAGAAAAACAGACTGTTAGAATGTTTTTCCCAAGATTTTAAAGATTTATTAACCAATTAGACTCATAAAAACCCACTCCCGGCATATTTTCTCTGAAAGTGCCTTTATCATGTTACTAATTCCTTATCTGGTGAATAACGAACAACGAACCAGTTCGTTGCTCGTTATTCGCCAATAACGAACAACAAACCAGCTCGTTGTTCGTTATTCACCAATATGAATTTGCTACTTGTTCGGGTAGAAAAACAGACTGTTCGAATCTTTTTCCCAAGATTTTGAAGATTTATTAACCAATTAGGCGTGTAAAAACCCACTCCCGGCATATTCTCTCTAAAAAGTGCCTTTATTATGTTACTTATTCCATATCTGGTGAATAACGAACAACAAACCAGCTCGTTGTTCGTTATTCGCCAATAACGAACAACAAACCAGCTCGTTGTTCGTTATTCACCAATATGAAACTGCTAGTTGTTCGGGTAGAAAAACAGACTGTTCGAATCTTTTCCCAAGATTTTGAAGATTTATTAACCAATTAGGCGTCTAAAAACCCACTCCCGGCATATTCTCTCTAAAAGTGCCTTTATTATGTTACTAATTCCATATCTGGTGAATAACGAACAACGAACCAGCTCGTTGTTCGTTGTTCGTTATTCGCCAATAACGAACAACAAACCAGCTCGTTGTTCGTTATTCACCAATATGAAACTACTAGTTGTTCGGGTAGAAAAACAGACTGTTAGAATCTTTTTCCCAAGATTTTGAAGATTTATTAACCAATTCGACTCATAAAAACCCACTCCCGGCATATTCTCTCTAAAAGTGCCTTTATTATGTTACTAATTCCATATCTGGTGAATAACGAACAACAAACCAGCTCGTTGTTCGTTATTCACCAATATGAAACTGCTAGTTGTTCGCGTAGAAAAACAGACTGTTAGAATCTTTTTCCCAAGATTTTGAAGATTTATTAACCAATTAGACACATAAAAAGCCACTCCCGGCATATTCTCTCTAAAAGTGCCTTTATCATGTTACTAATTCCTTATCTGGTGAATAACGAACAACGAACCAGCTCGTTGTTCGTTTTTCGCCAATAACGAACAACAAACCAGCTCGTTGTTCGTTATTCACCAATATGGAACTGCTACTTGTTCGGGTAGAAAAACAGACTGTTCGAATCTTTTTCCCAAGATTTTGAAGATTTATTAACCAATTAGGCGTGTTAAAACCCACTCCCATCATATTCTCTCTCAAGAGTGCCTTTATTATGTTACTAATTCCATATCTGGTGAATAACGAACAACAAACCAGCTCGTTGTTCTTTATTCACCAATATGAAACTGCTAGTTGTTCGGGTAGAAAAACAAACTGTTCGAATCGTTTTCCCAAGATTTTGAAGATTTATTAACTAATTAGGCGTCTAAAAACCCACTCCCGGCATATTCTCTCTAAAAGTGCATTTATTATGTTACTAATTCCATATCTGGTGAATAACGAACAACGAACCAGCTCGTTGTTCGTTATTCACCAATATGAAACTACTAGTTGTTCGGGTAGAAAAACAGACAGTTAGAATCTTTTTCCTAAGATTTTGAAGATTTATTAACCAATTCGACTCATAAAAACCCACTCCCGGCATATTCTCTCTAAAAGTGCCTTTATTATGTTACTAATTCCATATCTGGTGAATAACGAACAACAAACCAGCTCGTTGTTCGTTATTCACCAATATGAAACTGCTAGTTGTTCGCGTAGAAAAACAGACTGTTAGAATCTTTTTCCCAAGATTTTGAGATTTATTAACCAATTAGACTCATAAAAACCCATTCCCGGCATATTCTCTCTAAAAGTGCCTTTATTATGTTACTAATTCCTTATCTGGTGAATAACGAACAACAAACCAGGTTGTTATTCGTTATTCACCAATATGAAACTGCTAGTTGTTCGAGTAGAAAAACAGACTGTTGAAAAATTTTTCCCAAGATTTTGAAGATTTATTAACCAATTAGGCGTGTAAAAACCCACTCCCGGCATATTCTCTCTAAAAGTGCCTTTATTATGTTACTAATTCCATATCTGGTGAATAACGAACAACAAACCAGCTCGTTGTTCGTTATTCACCAGTATGAAACTGCTAGTTGTTCGGGTAGAAAAACAGACTGTTCGAATCTTTTTCCCAAGATTTTGAAGATTTATTAACCAATTAGGCCTGTAAAAACCCACTCCCGGCATATTCTCTCTAAAAGTGCCTTTATTGTGTCATTAATTCCACATCTGGTGAATAATGAATAACGAACCAGCTCGTTGTCCGTTATTCACCAATACGAAACTGCTAGTTGTTCGGGTAAAAAAACAGACTGTTAGAATCTTTTTCCCAAAATTTTGAAGATTTATTTACCAATCAGACTCATAAAAACCCACTCCCGGCATATTCTATCTAAAAATGCCTTTATTGTGTCATTAATTCCATATCTGGTGAATAACGAACAACAAACCAGCTCGTTGTTCTTTATTCACCAATATGAAACTGCTAGTCTTTCGGCATATTCTCTCTAAAAGTGCCTTTATTATGTTACTAATTCCATATCTGGTGAATGACGAACAACTAACCAGCTCGTTGTTCGTTATTGGCCAATAACGAACAACAAACCAGTTCGTTGTTTGTTATTCACCAATATGAAACTGCTAGTTCTTCGGGTAGAAAAAGAGACTGTCAGAATTCTCTCTAAAAGTGCCTTTATTATGTTAATAATTCCATATCTGGTGAATAACGAATAACGAACCAGCTCGTTGTTCGTTATTCGCCAATAACGAACAACAAACCAGCTCGTTGTTCGTTATTCGCCAATAACGAACAACGAATAACGAACAACGAGCCAAATTCACGTCCCCTAAAACACCATAGCACATACCCACAACGTTATCTGTACCCTGTCATCGTGTGTTTAACACTATAATAGTGTATGACTGTATCTGCAGACAGCACAAGGTCATTCATTCACACCAGAGTTTGCGATTTTAAGTTTTAAATATAAAATTAAAATATAACACATAATGTGGCTATTAGAGAAATGTATTGTTATATAAAGGATATTAATGGCAGTTCCTTGTGTCCAAAATATATTACTGTATTGAAGATAAAATACCAAACGCCAAAAAAACTGCAAATGAATTCTCCTTGTACATGCGCATTTCATCACCTTAGAAAAGGCGACGCGCGACGCGTCGCCTTTTGGAGGGCGACGTCGTGTTAAAAAGCCGACGTCGCTTTTTTTCCCCTATAGCTTAACATTGAAAAAGGCGACGCGGATTTGGCGTCGCGCGTCGCGCGTCGCTTTTCTTCAAGGGCGACGCGCGACGCGCGACGTGGCCGAAATGGAACACCATACGGCAGAGCCTCGTTTTTTTTTACTTTATCAACTTGTGTTGATATCTTTTGATATCAAAAAACACTCATAGGAGATTCTCTATTTAAGTAAAAAAAGGAAAACGCGGAGAGTATAATCAGTGCGCTATCTTGGAATGTTGTCAAAGGTCTATGTGATAAACTTAGGGGCGGTTCCTTTGTTGATATGATATCTACATGTGACGTTGTCTGTTTATATGAGTGTTGGATAAATACTGATGATCAAATAGAAATCCCCAATTATCACGCGTATAAAAATTTGCGCGAGACATAGGTAAAGGTTGATGGAATAGTTATTTTAGTTAAAAATAGAATTGACAAGCTCTGTTCGGTGTTCAGTTGTTCATAATGTTTTTGATACTATTATTGTCCTATAAATAAGTAGTCAGCAAGAGAACGTTTTTATTTGTGCCTGTTATTTTCCACCCTATTATAGTATATATTTTATAATAGATATAATGTTGATTTGTTTATCTATCTAGAAGACACTATTACACTGTTAGAAAAAAATCTGGTAAAATTACAGTAAATGTCCTGGCAGCTAAAGTTGCCAGTAAATTTACTGTAAATAAACATTTAGCTGTAATATTATAATATAGTTTCTGTAATTTCACTTTGTATGTAACTTTACCTGAAAGCAGTAAATATGGTCTGTAAATTCACCGCCATAAAGTAAATGGACGGTTACAGAAAGTTTGTTTTTTAACTTCCAAATGTAAATTTACCCAAAAGCAGTAAATGAAAAATTACAGACAAATGTTAAAAAAACTTGACTGTAACTTCCGTTTACAAGCCAGGTAAACAACAATTTCCCCCGTAAGAGAAATTTAATCTGAACTGAATAAGAGGCTTAAACATACTCCGCTTGTTGTTGGTAATCGAAAACATAAGACTTATTATATTTGGTAGATTAATCATGTAAGCCAACAGAAGTTGAAACCCCCGCTGGTCAGTAATAGCGGCGGTTCCAGGCTTTCAGATGTAAGCTTGCGATACTGTCTATTGCATGCATTGACACTGTTATAGAGACAGTACAGCTAACACTGGCCAATCGGTTTAATAAATTAACCGTCTTGATAACGAGATAATTCAACCTATGGCCAGAAAGTCAAAACCTTTTTTATGATATTTTAATCTTAAAATGTTTTTGTGCTAAACCGTATTTGCTACTTTCATTTTATTCGGGAATGCTAGACTATATTTGGATTCAAGGGGTATAACTCTGAAATAATTGTATAATAACCTATTAATTGGCACCGATGGAACCAAAAAAGTGTGCAGAAAACAAACATCTTATAATCTGCATCCGTTGCTGTAATTACGAAGAACAGCTCAGTGGTGTTATATGTCCAATCAAGGGAAGTATTTTTGTTAATGTTTTGGTTATGTTTTAAAAATGACGGTATTGTTAGTAGGAAGTTCTCAAGTGCAAAGACTAGGAGAGCATGTCTCAACCAAGCGTAGATTACACAATTGGAATATTCAAGAGTGTGATGTTAAATACGTTGGAAGAAGTGGAGGCCTAGAGAATAGTGGAGGGTTGGGATGGCCTAGTGGTCTAGAGTACCGCGCTTCGACCTGTTGCTGACCGGCCACCTCTGGCTTGCGGCTGTGGTGACGCGCCCTGGTGTGAGCGTATGTGGCATGGAGATAGGGGCGCCATTTCAACCTCGTGGGTTACCTCTGGGCACTCTGTAGAGGTCCCAATTGTAATGAAACTTGAAATTCAGAGTTATAACCCAAAGATCTTGGTTCCTTTGGATATTTGCGTATATCGGATAGTACTTCCTGAATTCTTGCCTCTGATTCTACGAAAAATCGTTTGATTATATCACTGTTACACCCTAAGGAAGGTTCAGTTCAAATTTCGGGAAAATCGGACCAAAATTGCCATACCAAATGGCCGCCGTTTGAAAGCAAATGCTTTTAAAAAATGGTGTATGAAATTTGTGGACCCTGTAGAGGACACAATTTTAATTTGATTTTGATGAAACTTGAAATGCATGGTTATAACCCAAAGATCTTGGTTCGTTTCGATATTTGCGCATATCGTATCGTAACTTCCTAAATTATGGCCCCTGATTATTCGCAAAATCGGCTTTGGTTAGCTTGTGGTCCCTCTTGAGGTCACACTTATTATCCGATTTAAAAAAATAGTTTGGTTATATCACCGTTACAAGCTAAGGAAGGTTGAGTTCGAATTTTGGAAAAATAGGACCAAAATTATTATACAAAATGGCCGCCGTTTTGTGGACCCTGTAGAGGTTACAATTTTGATTCGATTTTGATGAAACTTGAAATGTATGATTATAACCCAAAGACCTTGGTTCCGTTCGTTATTTGCATATAACGGGTCATAACTTCCTGAATAATGGCCCCTGATTGTCCAAATAAATCGTCTATGGTCCCTCTGGAGGTCACGATTATTATCCGATTTAAAAAAAAAAACGCTTGACACTATCACCGTTAAACCCTACGGAAAGTTGAGTTTGAATTTCTAGAAAATCGGATATAATTGCCAGACAAAATGGCCGCCGTTTTTACTCGAATAGTGTAAAAATATGGTATATCAAAGTTGTGAAAATGCATGTTTATAACTTAAAGGTGATTCTTTTTGATATTTGCGCTTATCAAATTGTAACTTAATGAATTATTGCCTTTGATTGTAGGAAAAATCACTTTCGGTATTGCTTGTTCTCTATCCATCTCTCGAAAATGTGGGCGTATCCTGCCTGACAGTGCCAGCTTATTATCTTACGTAATTATTATTTACTTGAGGGTAGTTTAAATCATTTCAGATCATGGAGTCTAATATCACATCAAATATGAATACAAGTAGGCTAAAATCCAAGCAATTAGCTGCAACAGTAGCCCAGAACAAACGCCTGCATTTGACTTTGTGCCAAGTTCTACTGTTATCTCTGCTAATGCATTATTATTATTATTATTAAAACATTTATATAGCGCTTATTCAACCAACGGTGTTCAGTAGCGCTTTACAATCATAGACCAGTAAAACAGAATATATATAAAACATCTAAACGACTACAAAAAGATGCAATATAATAAAACAATATATATCTAAATAAGTAAGTTTTAAGAGAACATTAAAAGATTGTACTGAAGGGCTGGAACGAATATCAGTATAAGAACCAGATGGTTTTAAATCATTCCACATGTTTGGGGCTAGAAATGAAAACGATCTTTCACCATATGTAACCATTTTAGCAGATCTTGGTTTGAGACGATAGATGTCATGTGAACTACGGAGACTGCGAGCATTTGTTTGTTTTTCAATAAGATGACATAGATAAGAAAGGGCTAAACCATGAAAACATGTATAGGCAGTTAAAAGAATCTTAAACTGAATACGATATGGAATGGGAAGCCAGTGAAGTTGTTTAATAACGAAACTCTTAATATGCAGAGAAGACAGTAATCAATGCATGCGACACTATTGATAAGGCATGCTTCAAATTTACAAACAAGTTGATTAATATTGCAAAAAATAATATCCCTACCAAGAATGTGACTATTAGACCTCGCGATAAACCCTGGGTGAATAATGAAATTAGAAAAAACTGAAGAACAAAATTCATAGAAAAGCAAACAATTTGGAATCAACAGAGCATTGGAATGCATTACAGCTTTCACCATGTTTAATTTAAGAAGTTAAACACTACTGGTGAATATTCTGTTTATGGTTGCTTTTAAATACAAACAGCTACTGATTTTAATGTATGACGCATATTGACGCAGAAGTAAATAACTAGCGATATGATATTAATAAACGCTTGATTAAACTTAGAATTTATTAACTTTGTGGATGGAATACAGTCGTACAAAGTCTGTAGCAATTACGCGTGATATTGTTACTGTTAAGTGCATTTGTTTGACGTATACAAATCATTATGTTTTTAATGAATATAAACAAGCAGTATTGACATTAAAATTTATCATTATAAAAAAGTATTATTTTTGTAACAATTAAATTAGGAGAATATTAAATTAGGCTGATCTTTCATTTAACCAAGTAATAAAAAGTAAAAAATTGGATTATCGTAACACCGGTAGCAATGATAACCAAGGCTATACTATTCTTCAAACGACAATACATCTGCTCAGAACGAAGTTTTATTCTTTGATTTTCGACATATCTACTGTTTAATTATTAGAACAACAACTGTATTAATTATCTGGCTAGTTGTAGTATTAAATTAATTGTTTGAATCAGTGAATAATTAATTAATTAAAGAATCCACCATTAATAAGAACTCTGCTTTTGACAAAATAACTCTTAAATAATAACAAAGTTTTAAGATAAGATATAGATTATTGGGAACAAAACCAATTTTTGTCTTGTACCGATAATTATTCCGAACAACTTGTATCAATCTTGCTGCTAGAATTTTAAAGAAAAACTGACAACAAAACCTATTATACTCTTCATTAAACTGGCCATTTTAACAGGGACATCTCACTGTGCACCCTGCTATATTTCTCATGGGGGGATTAATCAAGCAAGGGGATTATTGAATACAATGGTGTTAAAAGTATAGTCCGTTTTTTTTTAAACTACTAGGTTTAAACTAATTAACAAATCTATTCACAATACATTACATAAAAGTAACAACAAATACATATATCAAACATAAACCATAATATTACTAAATGTGATATGGCGTCAGTATATTCAATTGCACTTTTTACACCATTTTATAGTTCAATTTTTAGATCATTAATTTTATTGTCGATCAAGGCGTGAATCGTGTACATTTGAAAAAAAAATAGTTTTCGGGCACATTTCGGAAGATATAATGTAATTGGGGGTGACAACTATCCTAATATAATGATAGTGAGTTTCTAATCATATATTTAATTGATTTATAAGTACTGTCTGAATGAAAGGTAGGTGAATAACATTTAAGATACTCGTTAACGTGAATGTAACTTATATATTTTAATAATTAAAGCTTAACTAGATGAACAGTACTAATAATGATATAATCCTTTGTTTACTTAAATTTTCACACCCCTGCCTTATAATACCAGCTAATTGGGGGGAACAGCGAGATTAAACCATTTTAACACGTTTTAACACCATTCTCTTAAACTAACAATATATTATTTATTGATATTGGCGAAAAAACTAAAACATATTCCCCAGTAACTGTAAAATACCTTTCACAATGCTATATACTACCCGTGTATTGATTTGTCGTATTACATCTTTCCTCACGAACGAGCAATAACTTGTTTATTAAACTTATCGTATTTTATTCTAGTCTGTTGTTGGTGATATTTAATTATTCTATTGACAAATCGGAATGAGGTTTAACCTCCTACCAACATGCAATTATAACTAAGGTTGAGCGAACCAACGAATACTAAAATCTTAAACTGTATTTATAATACTAAACGAACTATATTTTTGTATTTGTAAAACTATATTTTATTCAATAAGAAGTGAAAAGTGAAAGTATATTTTATTGAACTAAATGAATTGAATATGTTTTATTGAACTAAATGAATTAAATATGTTTTATCGAACTAAATATCTTTTATTGGACTAAATGAATTAAATATCTTTTAATGAACTAAGTGAATTAAATATGTTTTATTGAACTAAATGAATTAAATAATCATGTTTTATGAAGTCGTGTCTCGTAGGCCAATTATGGCCGGAAATCATTCTAATTTTATTTGTTTGTTATTTTTAACATAATATTATGTTTTAGCTGTATAAAATGATTTGTGAGAGTGTTCGCAATAAATAATATGTAGACTGGAATAACTAGACGCTAGAAATTGGCATTTGATTGAGACTTCTGGCATATTTCGACGAACATAACTTATTTGAAATAAGAGTAAAAACGAACACGACTGTTTATATTCATTCATATTACAGTATTATATGCGTTGCGACCCATTTGTGTCAAATTCTAGGTCCCAAATATTAGCGACGTAGTTCCTTTTAACTTTCGGTCAACTTATATCAATCCTGCTGACATCAAAACCTTTAATACCTTTCATATCTCTGGCCATTTAAACACGTTTTAACACCATATATACCTTAAACTAACAAAATGTTATTTAATGATACTGGCGAAAAAACTGACAACAAAACCTATATACTCTTCTTTAAACTAGTCATTTCAACACGTTTTAACACAAACTAACAATATTTATTGATACTGGCGAAAAAACAAAAAACATATTCCCATGTAACTGTACAATACAATTCAAAATGCAATATGACATCCGTTTATTGAGTTGTCATATCACATCTTTACTCAAGAACGAGCAATAACTTATTTATTAAAACTTTTCGCATTTTATTCTAGTTTGTTGTTGGTGATATTTAATTATTATATTGACAAGTTTGGAATCGGAATGGGGTTTAACGTCCAACCAACCTGAAGCGAGCGAACCCAATAATATAGTATTTATTGGTATTGCCAAAAAACTAAAACATATTCCAAAGTAACTGTAAAATGCCTTTCAAAATGCAATATACTACCCGTTATATGTGTATAAGATTAGTATTGTATGGGGAGGGGGTGGAGTTAAATGTATTTTTGGGGACGGAAACCACTTGGTTTACTATTGACAACATGTTCTTTTGTGGACAGAAATAATTACGTGCATAATTGAGCTTAAAGTTAGCGTTTTCAAAGTATTAAATTATAATGGTACTTTTATAGAGAACTGGAAATGCAAATTAAAAACATCGGTATCTAAGTTTAGAAATCTATGAATTTTAATCACCATTTCTCCGTAAAAGATACAGATATTTTTTTATTTCTGAAATTATTTGACAAAACCGCTTAAAAAAATTCTTAGCCCAAATAAAACTTGGCCGATAATAATTATCAGAAATCAATCTTCCCATAAAATTGAAACATTTTCATCTCAACATTAACTGAACTATATTGGTAAATATTTAAGGGTGGGTGTATTATGAAGTATTGGTCAATTTGCAAATTAAACAACAATAGTGATTCATATGAACACTAATAAATTTTATATTACAAATTAATTTTGAATATATTAACCTGGATGCCGTGTGGCTCCACACTACAACTCCATCAATTATTATGTGAGTCATCAAAATAGTGTATAAATAAATTTAATTTCAAATTTAATTAAATTGATAATAACATTATGTTACAATATACTGTTTGAAATGTAGTGTCGTCGAATTTAATACAAATGATAAGATCTCTATATTACAATAATATACAGAATAATTCTAAATACAACGGCATTAAAATTAATCATAACAAGTAAATATAAATCAATGAATTGAATGATGGAAATGATTTGAATATGTGTACAGAAATTAGAAAACTGAGTTTTCTTAGTCTAGATATGATTCAGTTACCTTTCTATTGTGTTAAATAATGATCTAGATTCTTCTTTAACGTAGCATCATAATATCACAGTATTTTAGAAATTGCAAAGGCATTGATACAAATCAATTAAGTAGTTTGTACATTTATAAGAAACCTGCGTTTGACAAAATAACTCTCAAATAATAACACAGTTTTAAGCTAAAAAAACATATGATTGGGAACAAAACCAATGATAGTCTCGTACCGATAATTATCCCGAACAACTTATGTCAATCTTGCTGCTAGAATTCTAAAGGAAAACTGACAACATAACCTATCATACTCTCCATTAAACTGGTCATTTTAACACGCTTTAACACCATTCCCTTAAACTAACAAAATAACTCTTAAATAATAACAAAGCTTTAAGGTACGATATATATGGTTGGGAACAAAACCAAGTATTGTCTCGTACCGATAATTATCCCGAACAACTTATATCAATCTTGCTGCTAGAATTCTAAAGGAAAGCTGACAACAAAACCTATTATACTCTTCGTTAAACTGGCCATTTAAACACGCTTTAACGACATATATTTATCTTATTAGTTATTGATATAAGCGAAAAAAACATAAAAATATTCACCAGTAACTGTATAATACCTTTCAAAATGCAATTTGACAACCGTTTATCGATTTGTCGTTTATCTTTTCTCATGAACGAGCAATAACTTGTCTATTAAACGTTTCGTATTTTATTCAAAATGGGGAATCAAAATGGGGATTACGGTCCTACCAACCCGAAGCGAGCGAACACGCGACCTTTAGACTAGCGAGCCAGCGTCTTACTCACTTACAAATCTAACCATATATATATTATTTATTGGTATTAGCGACAAAAAAACAAAAACATATTCCCTAGTAGCCGTAAATACGCTTCAAAAGCAATATGACATGTGTTTATTGATTTGTCGTGAAGTAACTATTAATTTTACATTCATCAAGTAATACAGCAATTTCTAATTGTTTTCCTATCATAATTTTTTCTCCAAGAACGCGCAATAACTTGTTTATTAAACGGAATTATTTTCTCTTGTAGCGGCAGTAGCTTTACCGCAAAATTATTTTATTTATGTTTGTTGTTGGCGATATTTAATTATTCCATTGACAAGTTTGGGGTGAAAATGGGGTTATAATAAGAATAATAATAATCGCTTCATTTTACAAGGGTAGCAAATTAGGCCTGAGGCCTTTTTCCAATTTTCACGTCGTATATTCGTGAATCCCTGGGAGGCTTACGACCAAACCCAAGTCATGTTTTTAAATACTTGGCATCGAAACAGGCCCGTATCTAGACACCATTAAGCGAAGGGAGGGCATTACCTTTCGGTAGGGGGGCGAACATTTTGAGGAAATTTTCGGATAGGTCATAATCATCATGCTAATAAGCATTCTAAAATAAGTATTCAAACTAAACAAAAATCTTGATTTTTAAAATTCATTTAAAAGTATTTTAGATTAGTACAAAAAAGATAGGTTGCCGGGCAACGAAACATACGCCCACAGCATCTAATCGTCCGGCCAATCAACAAGAGTTGTCGCATATTTTACTCTTTTCGGTAATGAAACATTTATAATACACTAAAATCTGATTAAAAGTAACAACTCATTGTGTAATTATCAGAAAATCATTCGAATTTGTTTAACATTGATAAAGTTCTCCTCCGTGCTAACGTTTAGTATACGAAACATTTAATTTTCTTGATTTAGCTGTTCAAGTTATTAAAATTCATTGAAACTCCCTATACTCGTTCGTTTCATGACCTACAACACTGTGTACCAATTTAAAGTCAATCGGATATTAACTTTAGCCTCTAGAGCGTCCACAATATTTTTTGAAGTGATCAAGGGCTATAATTCTGACAGCAATTATCAGAAATCTCTGAAAATCAATAGACTTCTTCGTTTCACGATCTTACAGCGTCCACAGGATATTTTAAAATGATCAAGGGTCACATCTCTGACAGTAATTATCGGAAATATCTGAAAATCAATAGGATTCTTCGTCTCATGATATTAACTTAAGCCTTTTGAGCATTCACAAGAAATGTTGGACGTACATACGGACGTGTCGACGGCAATATACGACGAAATTTCTAATGTGGGCGTATAAAAATGGTTTATAAAGTAATTAGATACATTGGTATTGATATGCACATACTGATAGCATAGCGTTTTAAATAAATATCGCTAAATTAAGGAGCTGTGTATACTTTAATGATTGTTAGAAATTTCTGAGCGGGGGGGGGGCATTTAACGCGGGGGGCCATGATATTGCTTAGCTTTACTTAACTTTAGAGAATCAAGCATGGTGGAGAATTTCTTCACCTGGATATAAATCCAAAACTATAAGCACAGCCGTAATGCTGCACTACTTTGTTTCACGGTAAATGATGAAAGAAATGCCGACACTTTACTTCATTCTCACATACATTAAATATCAGCAGAAAGAAATTAAATGGAAATACTTGCCAGTTGAACAGAGAGTTAACATCGACGCCAATATTAGGATGACAACAGACACTACAGCTTTCATCATGTTTAATTTGAGAAGTTAAACACTACTGGTGAATATTCTGTCTACTGTCGCTTTTAAATGCAAACAGCTATTACTAGCGATATGATAATAAAAGCTTGATTAAACTTAAATTTTAGCTTACGTGTTATGCTTATTAATATATAATGAATTTGTCGTGTATTTTGTACACGGGGAGCAGTCAGTCCATTTGCTGATTACACTATTTTGCTTGAATATACTATTTTGCCCATAACGTTTGTTAGGACTTAAAATTCCGTCTTACGGTTTGGATTGTTCGTACTTGGTTTTATTTTATTTATTAATACAGCGCTCCATTCGGGAAACTCCGTATACTCCCGTACCTAACACCTAACCTCGGCTGTATGACGAATTCCGCCATTGGAACTAAAGAATAGAATAATTAAATATCACCAACACTAAACTAGAATGAAATACAAAAATTATTACTCGTTTTTGAGGAAAGATATGATGCGACAAATCAAATCTCTAGATCTTCGAAATAGATGCTTTTGATTTTCAACTTATTTAAAACGATTGCTATTATTAATTTAATTAGAAAATTGGATTATCGTTACACCTGTAACAATGATAATCAAGGCTATACTATTCTTCAAACGACAATACATCTGCTCAGAAAGAAGTTTTTTACTTTAATTTTCTACATATCTACTGTTTAATTATTAGAGCAAGAACTGTATTAATTATCTGGCTAGCTATATTATTAAAATAATGGTTTGAATCAATAAATAATTAATTAATTAAAGAATCCACCATTAATAAGTACTCTGCTTCTGACAAAATAACTCTTAAATAATAACAAAGTTTTAAGGTAAGATATAGATGATAGGGAACAAAATCAATTATTGTCTCATACCGATAATTATCCCAATAAACTAATATCAATCTTGCTGCTAGAATTATAAAGAAAAACTGACAACGAAACCTATAATACTCTCCATTAAACTGGTCATTTTAACACGTTTTAACACCATTCCCTTAATCTAACAATATACTATTTATTGATATTGGCGAAAAAACAAAAACATATTCCCCAGTAACTGTAAAATACCTTTCACAATGCAATATACCACCCGTTTATTGATTAGTTGTATCATATCTTTCCTCACGAACGAGCAATAACTTGTTTGTTAAAATTTTCGTATTATATTCTAGTTTATTGTTGGTGATATTTAATAATTATATTGACAAATCGGAATAGGACTTAACATCCTACCAACATGCAATTATAATTAAGGTTGAGTGAACCAACGTATACTAAAATTTTACTGTATTTATAATATTTAACCAACTATATTTTTGTATTTGTAAAACTATATTTTATTCAAAAAGAATAGGATGGCGGAACAGGCTAGGCAGTGTAGACATTTATCATTATAAAAAAGGATTATTTTGTAAAATTAAAGTAGGGTAATATTTGTTATTAGATGACATCACGGAACAACCGTGATCACTAAACCAATACAATACAAAGGCCAAGGATCTCTATTAAAGATGTATTGTATACGTAGTAAATCTTCCTAATTTAGATCCGTCGAGTAGCCTAACATATTCTACAAATCATCTATTAAATTAGCTAAGCCTTTAACTCAATTTCATCCAAAGTCTTCGGCATTGAAAATACGAATTGGTTGTCAATTTAAATCAACATTTATGTTGTGATCTTACCATAACTGTGTACCATAATGCGCTTCGGGCACATTTGTAACAAAAGAACTCGAAGAACGAGGCTAGATATATTCCATCAAATTAAACGGCTTCGCTATATTCTTATCTGGAGAGTGTTCGCAATAAATAATATGTAGAGTGGAATAACCAGACGCTAGAAACTGGCATTTGATTGAGACTTTTGGCATATTTCGCCGGACATAACTTATTTGAAATAAGAGTAAAAACGGAAACCACTATTTATATTCATTAATATTACAGTATTATATGCGTTGCGACCCATTTGTGTCAAATTCTAGGTCCCAAATATTAGCGACCTAGTTCCTTTAATTTTTCGACCAACTTATATCAATCCTGCTGCCAGGGCTGTGAAGAAAAACTGACATCAAAACCTTTAATACCTTTCATATCTCTGGCCATTTCAACACGTTTTAACACCACATTTATCTTAAACTAACAAAATATGATTTATTGATACCGACGAAAAAAGGACAACAAAACCTATTATACTCTTCTTTAAACTAGTCATTTTAACACGTTTTGACACCATAAACTAACAATATATTATTTATTGATACTGGCCAAAAAACAAAAAAAAACCATATTCCCAAGTAACTGTACAATACAATTCAAAATGCAATATGACATCCGTTTATTGAGTTGTCATATCACATCTTTACTCAAGAACGAGCAATAACTTGTTTATTAAAACTTTTCGCATTTTATTCTAGTTTGTTGTTGGTGATATTTAATTATTATATTGACAAGTTTGGAATCGGAATGGGGTTTAACGTCCAACCAACCTGAAGCGAGCGAACCCGCGACCTTCAGACTAGCAAGTCAGGGTCTAATTCACTTACAAAATTAACAATATAGTATTTATTGGTATTGCCAAAAAAATAAAACATATTCCCAAGTAACTGTAAAATGTCTTTCAAAATGCAATATACTACCCGTTTATATGTGTATAAGATTAGTATTGTATGGGGAGGGGGTGAAGGTAAATGTATTTTTGGGGACAGAAACCACTTGGTTTAATATTGACAAAATGTACTTTTGTGGACAGAAATAATTACGTTCATAATTGAGCTTAAAGTTAGCGTTTTCAAAATATAAAATTATAATGGTACTTTTATAGAGAACTGGAAATGCAATTAAAAACAATGGTATCTAATTTTAGAAATATATGGATTTTAATCACCATTTCTCCGTAAAAGATACAGATATTTTTTTTATTGCTGTAATTATTTGACAAAACCGCTAAAAAAATTCTTAGACAAAGTAAAACTTGGCCGATAATAATTATCACTAGAGATCAATCTACCATAAAATTGAAACATTTTCATCTCAACATTAACTGAACTATATTGGTAAATATTTAAGGGTGGGTGTATTATGAAGTATTGGTCAATTTGCAAATTAAACGACAATAGTGATTCATATGAACACTAATAAATTTTATATTGCAAATTAATTTGGAATATATTAACCTGGATGCCGTGTGGCTCCACCCTACAACTCCATCAATTACTTCGCGAGTCATCAAAATAATATATAAATAAATTTAATTTCAAATTTAATTAAATTGAAAAGAAAATTATGTTACAATATACTGTTTGAAATGTAGAGTCATAGAATTAAAAAAAAATGATAAGATCTCTATATTCAGTTTATACAGAATAATTCTAATTACAACGGCATTAAAATTAATCATAACAAGTAAATATAAATCAATGAATTGAATGATGGAAATGATTTGAATATGTGTACATAAATTAGAAAACTGAGCTTTCTTTGTCATACACTAGATATGATTCAGTTACGTGATAAACAGTCATATCTTTCTATTTTGTTAAATTATGATCTAGATTCTCCTTTAACGTGGCATCATAATATCACAGTATTTTAGAAATTGCAAAGGCATTGATACAAATCAATTAAGTAGTTTCTACATTTAGAAGAAACCTGCTTTTGACAAAATAACTCTTAAATAATAACAAAGCTTTAAGGTACGATATATATGGTTGGGAACAAAACCAAGTATTGTCTCGTACCGATAATTATCCCGAACAACTTATATCAATCTTGCTGCTAGAATTCTAAAGGAAAGCTGACAACAACACCTATTATACTCTTCATTAAACTGGCCATTTTAACACGCTTTAACGCCATATATTTATCTTATTAGTTATTGATAAAAGCGAAAAAAACATAAAAATATTCACCAGTAACTGTATAATACCTTCCAAATGCAATATGACAACCATTTATTGATTTGTCGTTTATCTTTTCTAACGAACGAGCAATGGGGATTACGGTCCTACCAACCCGGAGCGAGCGAACACGCGACCTTTACAATAGCGAGCCAGCGTCTTACTCACTTACAAATCTAACTATATATATATTATTTATTGGTATTAGCGACAAAAAACAAAAAACATATTCCCAAGTAGCCGTAAATACGCTTCAAATGCAATATGAAATGCATTTATTGATTTGTCGTGAAATAACTATTAATTTTACATTCATCAGGTAATACATCAATTTCTAAATGTTTTCCTATCATATTTTTTCTCGAAGAACGAATAATTATAATTTTAGATTAGTACAAAAAAGATAGGTTGCCGGGCAACGAAACATACGCCCATAGCATCTAAATCGTCCGGGCAAACAACAAGAGTTGTCGCATATTTTACGCTTTTCGGTAATGAAACATTTATAATACACTAAAATCTCATTAAAAGTAACAACTCATTGTGTAATTATCAGAAAATCATTCGAATTTTTTGGGCATTGATAAAGTTCTCCTAAAGCTAGTATACGAAACATTTAATATTCTTGATTTAGCTGTTCAAGTTATCAAAATTCATTGAAATAACTATTAATTTTACATTCATCAGGTAATACAGCAATTTCTAAATGTTTTCCTATCATATTTTTTCTCCAAGAACGAGCAATAACTTGTTTATTAAACGGAATTATTTTCTCTTGTAGTGGCAGTAGCTTTATCGCAAAATTATTTTATTTAATTATTCTTTTGACAAGTTTGGGGTGAAAATGGGGTTTAACGTCGTATATTCGTGAATCATTGGAAGGCTTACGGCCAAACTCAAGTCATGTTTTTAAATACTTGGCATCGAATCGGATATTAACTTTAGCCTCTAGAGCGTCCACAAGATTTTTTGAAGCGATCAAGGGCTATAACTGAAAATCAATAGACTTCTTCGTTTCACGACCTTAAATACTGTGTATAAATTTAAAGTCATCGGATATTAACTTTAGCCTCTAGAGCGCCCACAAGATTTTTTTGAAGTGATCAAGGGCCATAACCTTAATGACCTTAAACACTGTGTATAAATTCAAAGTCAATCGGGTGTTAACTTAGCCTCTACAGTGTCCACAAGATATTTTAAAATGATCAAGGGCCATATCTCTGACAGTAATTATCGGAAATATCTGAAAATCAATAGGATTCTTCGTCTCATGATATTAAGTTTAGCCTCTAGAGCGTTCACAAGAAATGGTGGACGTTAATACGGACGTGTCGACGGCAATATATGACCACATTTCTAATGTAGGCGTATAAAAAATCGTTTATAAAGTAATTAGATACATTGGTATTGATATGCACATACTGATTACAGGTCAAATGAGGTTATTTGCACTGAAAGTTAATGCGCAACCATTCTTATATCATGAAAATATGCTGCAATTAATGATCGAAAGTTATCACTCTTTCAATAAAAATGTCAACTTGCTAAATTCGCCTTTAGACTTTTTGACGCCAGAGGTCAAAAGGTGAAATGTTCCGACATCGCCCTTGGAAGATTTAAAGCAATGAATTGTCAGCATAAAATATAAAAACGAAAGCAAAATCTTATCTTTATGTGGTCTTAGCACCGTGCATTTACTTTGGAACGTCGTAAAGGATCTTCCATAACAGAACCAACAGATTTCGAAACCTGTTTTATAAATACTCAAAAACTGTCAAAACAAAATCTCCCCGATTATATATAACATTGATCGGTATATATAATGAAATTAGTTGTTCAAAAAATAATTGAATAGTTTCAGGGTTATGAGGCTCCAGCCTGCAGGCCGCGTGGATTTCCTGGTATCCCAATCTGAGAAAACCGACGTTAACCTGTGAATGAAAAACACGTATCTGACCACGAGATTAAATGTTTGCAATTTTTTTTTGAGTTTTCATGAATTTCGCCGGAATAATATAGACACAGATAAAACCAAACGATGCATTGTACATAATAACTCACGGTAAATAAACGTCGTTATGTTCAATGTTACTGGGTAAATGTTTGACTGCCTTTGTTCCGCGGCCTGCAGGCTGGAATCCAACTATGAAACTATTCCATATTATTTTCGACAACTAGTATCATTATGTATAGCATTCGTCGTAAAACTAATTCGGAGAGATTTTGATTTGACAGTTTTTACGTATTTTTTAAACAGGTTTTGAAGTGTTTTGGTTCTGTTATGCAAGATCTGTTTCGACGTCCCAAAGTAAAAGTTATGTGCTAAGACCACCTAAAGATACATTTTAAATGTCTCTATTATTAATAAGATTAGGTTTCGCTTTAGTTTTTATATTTTATGCTGACATTTTATTGCTTTAAATCTTCTGAGGGCAAAATCGGAACATTTCACCTTTTGACCTCTGGCGTCCAAAAGTCTAAAGGCGAATTTAGCAAGTTGACATTTTTATTGAAAAAGTGATAACCTTCGATCATTTTCAGCATATTTACATGATATAAGAATGGTTGCGCATTAACTTTTAGTGCAAATAACCTCATTTGACCTTTGACCCTAAATATCTCGTAAACGCCCCAACGGCGGACTGATTACCACTCGGCATCGTATTCTACGCAAAAGTTGGGTCTGGTTTTATGCCCATTTGGTGGAACCCCCCCCCACCCGTACTGAGCCTCCAGACTATCAGCATCAAGAGAGACAAAGAGAGAAATGGGGTTTAATGTCCACTCGACACAAACTAGGTCATATGGTTTCATTTTATTTCAATAATTCGCTCGCGCGAAGGGGTCTTTAGCAGTGGGAGGATTCGGAGAAAACCCACGAGGTTTGACACACGACCAGGGATTCGAAACTATGCCAGTTGACTCAATGACAGGCCTAATGATACATAATCAAGCATAGTGGAGAATTTCTTCACCTGGATATAAATCCAAAACTATAAGCACAGCCGTAATGCTGCACTACTTTGTTTCACGGTAAATGATGAAAGAAATGCCGACACTTTACTCCATTCTCACATACATTAAATATCTGCAGAAAGAAATCAAAGATATAAAATGAAAATACTTGCCAGTAGAACAGAGAGTTAACATCGACGCCAATATTAGGATGACAACAGACACTACAGCTTTCATCATGTTTAATTTAAGAAGTTAAACACTACTGGTGAATATTCTGTCTACTGTCGCTTTTAAATGCAAACAGCTATTGATTTTGATGTATGACGAATATTGACGCAGAAATAAATTACTAGCGATATGATAATAAACGCTTCATTAAACTTAAAATTTTAGCTTACGTGTTATGCTTATTAATATATAATGAATTTGTCGTGTATTTTGTACACGGGGAGCAGTCAGTCCATTTGCTGATTACACTATTTTGCTTGAATATACTATTTTGCCTATAACGTTTTTTAGGACTTAAAATTCCGTCTTACGGTTTGGATTGTTCGTACTTGGTTTTATTTTATTTATTAATACAGCGCTCCATTCGGGAAACTCCGTATACTCCCGTACCTAACACCAAACCTTGGCTGTATGACGAATTCCGTCAATGGAACTAAAGAATAGAATAATTAAATATCACCAACACTAAACTAGAATAAAATACGAAAATTGTAATACACAAGTTATTACTCGTTTATGAGGAAAGATATGATACGACAAATCAAATCTCTAGATCTTCGAAATAGATGCTTTTGATTTTCAACTAATTTAAAACGATAGCTATCATTAATTTAATTAGAAAATTGGATTATCGTTACACCGGTAGCAATGATAATCAAGGCTATACTATTCTTTATACGACAATACATCTGCTCAGAAAGAAGTTTTTTTACTTTAATTTTCTACATATCTACTGTTTAATTATTAAAGCAAGAACTGTATTAATTATCTGGCTAGCTATATAATTAAAATAATGGTTTGAATCAATAAATAATTAATTAATTAAAGAATCCACTATTAATAAGAACTCTGCTTTTCACAAAATAACTCTAAAATAATAACAAAGTTTTAAGGTAAGATATAGATGATTGGGAACAAAACCAATTATTGTCTCGTACTGATAATTATCCCGAAAAACTAATATCAATCTTGCTGCTAGAATTCTAAAGAAAAAACGACAACAGAACCTATCATACTCTCCATTAAACTGGTCATTTTAACACGTTTTAACACCATTCCCTTAAACTAACAATATATTATTTATTGATATTGGCGAAAAACAAAAACATATTCCCCAGTAACTGTAAAATACCTTTCACAATGCAATATACCAACCGTTTATTGATTTATTGTATCATATCTTTCCTCACGAACGAGCAATAACTTGTTTGTTAAAAGTTTCGTATTATATTCTAGTTTATTGTTGGTGATATTTAATAATTATATTGACAAATCGGAATGGGACTTAACATCCTACCAACATGCAATTATAACTAAGGTTGAGCGAACCAACGAATACTAAAATTTTAAACTGTATTTATAATACTTAACCAACTATATTTTTGTATTTGTAAAACTATATTTTATTCAATAAGAATAGGATTGGGGAACAGGCTAGGCAGTGTAGACATTTATCATTATAAAAACGTATTATTTTGTAAAATCAAAGTAGGGTAATATTTGTTATTAGATGATATCACGGAACAACCCTGATCACTAAACTAATACAATACAAAGGCCAGGGATCTCTATTAAAGATGTATTGTATACGTAGTAAATCTTCCTAATGTAGATCCGTCGTGCCTCACATATTCTACAAATCATCTATTAAATTAGCTAAGTCTTTAACTCAATTTCATCCAAAGTCTTCGGCATTGAAAATACGAATTGGTTGTCAATTTAAATCAACATTTATGTTGTGATCTTACCATAATTGTGTACCATAATGCGCTTCGGGCACATTTGTTACAAAAGAACACGAAGAACGAGGCTAGATATATTCCACCAAATTAAATGGCTTCGCTATATTCTTATCTGGAGAGTGTTCGCAATAAATAATATGTAGAGTGGGATAACCAGACGCTAGAAATTGGCATTTGATTGAGACTTTTGGCATATTTCGCCGAACATAACTTATTTGAAATAAGAGTAAAAACGGAAACCACTGTTTATATTCATTGATATTACAGTATTATATGCGTTGCGACCCATTTGTGTCAAATTCTAGGTCCCAAATATTAGCGACCTAGTTCCTTAAAACTTTCGACCAACTTATATCAATCCTGCTGCCAGGACTGTGAAGAAAAACTGACATCAAAACCTTTAATACCTTTCATATCTCTGTCCATTCCAACACGTTTTAACACCACATTTATCTTAAACTAACAAAATATGATTTATTGATACCGACGAAAAAAGGACAACAAAACCTATTATACTCTTCTTTAAACTAGTCATTTTAACACGTTTTGACACCATAAACTAACAACATATTATTTATTGATACTGGCGAAAAAAGGACAACAAAACCTATTATACGCTTCTGGTCATTTTAACACGTTTTAACACAAACTAACAATAATATTATTTATTGATACTGGCGAAAAACAAAAAAAAACATAATCCCAAGTAACTGTACAATACAATTCAAAATGCAATATGACATCCGTTTATTGAGTTGTCATATCACATCTTTACTCAAGAACAAGCAATAACTTGTTTATTAAAACTTTTCGCATTTTATTCTAGTTTGTTGTTGGTGATATTCAATTATTATATTGACAAGTTTTACATTCATCAAGTAATACAGCAATTTCTAAATGTGTTCCTATCATATTTTTTTCTCCAAGAACGAGCAATAACTTGTTTATTAAACGGAATTATTTTCTCTTGTAGCGGCAGTAGCTTTACCGCAAAATTATTTTATTTATGTTTGTTGTTGGCGATATTTAATTATTCTATTGACAAGTTTGGGGTGGACATGGGGTTTAACGTCGTACATTCGTGAATCATTGGGAGGCTTACGACCAAACCCAAGTCATGTTTTTAAATACTTGGCATCGAAACAGGCCCGTATCTAGACACCATTAAGCAGGGGGGGGGGGGGCATTACCTTTCGGTAGGGGGGCGAACATTTTGAGGAAATTTTCGGATAGGTCATAATCATCATGCTAATAAATAAGCATTCTAAAATAAGTATTCAAACTAAACAAAAATCTTGATTATAAAAATTCATTTAAAGCTATTTTAGATTAGTACAAAAAAGATAGGTTGCCGGGCAACGAAACATACGCCCACAGCATCTAAATCGTCCGGGCAATCAACAAGAGTTGTCGCATATTTAACTCTTTTCGGTAATGAAACATTTATAAAACACTAAAATCTGATTAAAAGTAACAACTCATTGTGTAATCATCAAAAAATCATTCGAATTTGCTTGGCATTGATAAAGTTCTCCTCTGTGCTAACGTTTAGTATACGAAGCATTAAATATTCTTGATTTAGCTGTTCAAGTTATCAAAATTCATTGAAAATCACTATACTTGTTCGTTTCATGACCTACAACACTGTGTACCAATTTAAAGTCAATCGTATATTAACTTTAGCCTCTACAGCGTCCACATGATATTTTAAAATGACCAAGGGCCATATCTCTGACAGTAATTATCGGAGATATCTGAAAATCAATATGATTCTTCGTCTCATGATATTAACTTTAGCCTCTAGAGATTTCACAAGAAATGGTGGACGTACATACGGACGTGTCGACGGCAATATACGACCACATTTCTAATGTGGGCGTATAAAAAATGGTTTATAAAGTAATTAGATACATTGGGATTGATATGCACATACTGATAGCATAGCGTTTTAAATAAATATCGCTAAATTAATGAACTGTGTATACTTTAATGATTGTTAGAAAATTCTGAGCGGAGGGGGGGGGGGGGGGGAGCATTTTAAGCGGGGGGGGGGGGGGGCATGGAATTGCTAAGCTTTACTTAACTTTAGCGGGAAATGTTAATCAATGAACTCAGTCAAGACATTCGCCTAATTAACATATATACCTAAATTAAGGCAGGGTTGTTATGTTCCAAGAGTTAGGTTGTTATGTTCTTAGACCAAGTAAACCTTCGCCGATAATAATTATCAGAAATCAATCTTCCCATAAAATTGAAACATTTTCATGTGAACATTATTTGCAGTATTTGTCGATTTGCAAATTGAACGACAACAGTGATTCATATGAACACTAATAAATTTCATATTGCAAATTAATTTTGAATATATTAACCTAGATGCCGTGTGGCCCCACCCCACAACCCCATCATCTATTATGTGAGTCATCAAAATAATGTATAAATAAATTTGATTTCAAATTTAATTAATTGATAAGAACATTATGTTACAATATACTGTTTGAAATGTATTGTCATGGAATTAAATAAATCTATCTATCTAGTTGGTGTTTAACGTCTGCTTCCACTTAAGTGATATCGCAGACAAGACATATGAGAGCCGAAGCTACTTCCTTTTTTTTAGAATATGATTTGGCAATCTTTCTCTTAAGGCCTTAGGAAATGGATTAGGTGTTAGTGGGAAGTTCTTCCCTTTATTTAATAAAAGCATATCGTTTGGTGGATGATCTCTTCTGCTTCTTGATTGGTAGATGTCATCTTTGTAGGATTTGTGTTTAGGTGCCAGGCCTGTCTTCTTGTGACCTCCCCTTACTCCACTATCCCACCAGTTATTTATATTGTTATTAGTGTTAAAAATAAACAAAATAATGGAAATAATTTAAAAATAAAAGGAAAAAAAATAAATTTGTAGGATGGTTGGGCTTCCTTCGAGAGGACGTTTTTACTCAGCCACCCTACGTTAAAATAAATAATCGAGAGTAAATAAATTAAAATAAGTAAATTAAAAAAAATAGATGAAATAAATTAAATTAGGGATATTAATAATAATAAAAAGAAATGCTTTGCTTCCCTTCTCTAAGACTCTCTGGTACAGCTGCCTGATTTCCAAAATGACTTCTGGTCTTCATACCGAGTTGTCATTCTGGATTGAAATCAGGCTGCCCAGGGAGTGGCTTGGAATGACGAACTTACTAGTCTTCTGATGGGAAATCCACGATATAGCGTCATTAATGGCCACAAGCTCTGTAGTGTACACCGAACAGTTGTTGGGCAGTTTCCTGCTTATTCCCTGTTCCCCGTTTGGTAGATATATTCCAAACGAGCTGGTGCGTTAGCCATCAGTGTACACATGGTCCCAGTCATCAGTTGTCTTCCAGGTGTTCTAGAGATAAAGCACGTGCAGCAGTGGGATTGTTTTTCTTGTCGGTTTTCTGTAGTAGATCTAGGTTGACCGGTGGTATAGGTAGTGTCCAAAGGGCGATCGCTGGGGGGTCGCGTTCATTTATCACGAGCTCCCCCAGTCGCAGTTCCTTAATCGTTTCCCTGATACCCTGGCCAAAGCTTTTCTTTCTGGGATCTCTCACATATCTTGTTTTTTGTAGACTGACGAGGGTTGGGGATTTTTCGCCCAGTTGCGAGATCTTAGCTTTGTATTGGATGGTGTCAAGCTTACTTAAGAGGAATGGCGCGCAGTTCATGAAGGCCAAACAGTCGTAGTCTAATACAGATCGTATTAGAGCACGATACACCATCATTAGTGTAACTCTGTTTGCCCCCATGTGCTGCCCGTTATTTTCCTTATTAAGTTTAGGATTTTGGTGCATCTTACTACAGTTTCGCCGATGTGCGGTTTCCAGGTCAGCCTTCGGTCAAAGATTACGCCAAGGAACTTTGTTTGGTCTTTAAACTCAATGGTTTTCCCGTTGATACACAGAGTCACTCTGTTTATCCCACTATCCTAGAGCACGGTACACCATCATTAGTGTAACTCTGTTTGCCCCCATGTGCTGCCCGTTATTTTCCTTATTAAGTTTAGGATTTTGGTGCATCTATCTACAGTTTCGCCGATGTGCGGTTTCCAGGTCAGCCTTCGGTTAAAGATTACGCCAAGGAACTTGGTTTGGTCTTTAAACTCGATGGTTTTCCCGTTGATACACAGAGTCATGCTGTTTATCCCACTATCTTACAAGCATGCCGATTGTTTTGTTCTCCGAGACTTTGAATCCCCAGTCGTTTGCCCATGACATGAATTTGTCTAAGGCTTTCTGCGTATTCTTTTGTAGTTCACAGAAGCTCCTCCCTTTCCACCATATGGTACTGTCGTCAGCAAATTTAGCTAACTCAGTTTTGTTGTCGAGGTAGGAAGATTTCTGTATGTCGTTGATCATGATGTTGAAGAGAGTGGGACTGATAACCGAACCCTGGGGCGTGCACTTTTCTAATGTATTCTCGGCACTCAGGAATCTGCCAACATTCACCTGTATCCTTCTATCGCTCAGAAAGCTTTTGATCCACCGAAACATTATGCCCGTTATACCAATACGTCCTAACTTGAAGAACAGCCCGTCTTGCCAGACTAAATCGAAAGCTTTGGTCAGATCTACGAACACGACACATAACAGGTTCCCAGAGAGGAGTGCCTGCGACATGACTTGCTGTAGTCTGACCCAGTGGTCCATTGTTGAACGCCCTTTCCTAAACCCGATTTGAGTTTTGTCGATCAGTCGGTTGCTCTACAGATAGAACTGTAGTCTTATGTTAACCATTGTTTCCTATGTTTTGCACAGTGCGGATGTCAAGCTCACTGGTCGATAGGACTCTGCCTTTGTTCTTTCTTTACCTGGTTTTGGAAGATGGATGACGTTGGCTTTGGGTACCTTTCCTGTCAACCAGGATGTGTTAAAGAAGTTTAGCAATATTCTTTTGGCATTTCTAGGCAGATGTTTGAGCATTGAGTACTTTACTTTGTCGAAAGAGCCTTATTTTACTCCTCCTCAGAGAAGGGTAGATTGATTGGTTTAGCCCCTTAATTAGGTTCAATTTCTAAAGAAGGGTGCTGTGAGTAAAGGATTTCCTTTCTCTGCAATTTAATAAAACTGATAAGATCTTTATATTGCAATATATCGTGTTCCGTGGCTTCAACCAATCAAATTACTTAGCGTACGTTGTTGAAGATGTGCAAGATCAAACTGTGTCAAGGTATTCACATCATAGATACCTACGCGAAGTTTCAACGTTCTACCTTAATTAGGAGAGCTATTGTGTTCCAAAGTATCGACCAATCCGATTGAAGTATCTCCTTTTCCTAAGGTACCGATGTAGTGAAACTATACACTACGTGTCGTCACTAAAAACTCATTCAGAATCATAGTTATCGAGCTCCAATGTCTCGACCAATCACATTGCTTATCGATATGCTTACCCCGAGCCCAACATGATTACTGTCGTAATTAGCCAAGGTATTGGTATGCCGAATTCGAATCAAAATTATCGCGTCCCAAAGCATCAACAAATCAAATTATTTATCTCTGCTTACCATAAGCAGTAAAATACATCTTTGCCCCAGTTGGCTTTTTAAAATCAACAATGTAATTTACAGGCTTGTTAACTACCCTAAAATAAAGTATAATTTAGGAAAATCATCAATAAAATGAATACCTGGGAATATACAACCATAAATTGATATATCTTATCATTTATACGATAAGTTAGATATAACATGGATTTTGTTCTTAGAGGTTGATTTAGACAAAGAAAATAATTTCATTCCACTCCTTCAATCTTATATTTATATCTTGATATGGTGCAAACAAAACCAAAACTTAGTGAAAACAAAAAAATTAAAGAAATACGAATTCCATTTTAAAATTTTATAAAACTTGACAAAGACTGTCGAAAGTTTGATTTAGTAATTAATGAAGTTTCATCCCATGCTCGATAGAAAGGGGACATAAATTATAACTAAGGTCTAGTGAACCAATAAATACTTAAATTTTGTATTATTTATAATACTAAACCAACTATATTTTTTGTATTTTTAAGACTATATGTTATTCAATAAGAGTAGGATTGAGAAACAGGCTAGGCCTATATCACCCCTCTACCTAAAATATTTTTTCAATTTGAAATGGACTCAACATAAATATGTCCAAATCAATTTACTGAGTTAATTTGTAACAGAAAAAAACAAACTGATGACAACGGCTATTGATTTTAATGCCTAATGATACAGAATCAAGCATAGTGGAGAATTTTTTCACCTGGATATAAATCCAATACTATAAGCACAGCCGTAAATCTACACTACTTTGTTATACGGTAATTGATGAAAGAAATGCCGACACTTTACTTCATTCTCACATACATTAAATATCTGCAGAAAGAAATCAAAGATATAAAATGGAAATACTTGCCAGTTGAACAGAGAGTTAACATCGACGCCAATATTAGGATGACAACAGACACTACAGCTTTCATCATGTTTAATTTAAGATGTTAAACACTACTGGTGAATATTCTGTCTACGGTCGATTTTGAATACAAACAGCTATTGATTTTGATGTATGACGAATATTGTCGCCGGAATAAATAACTAGCGATATGATAATAAACGCTTGATTAAATTTTAAATTTATTAACTTTTAGTTTATATGTTATGCTTATTGAATTTAATATTACGTTCATTATTGTCTGCACAAACCAATATTCCTAAATCCAAATGTTTGCTCAATTGGTTCATATTTCGATTTCTCACCCATATCTGTTGCAAAACAGAAAGTGTTGGCAAGGGTAGTGACGTTATCAATTTCGAATATGTACTAAAAAGACCTTCGAATTTTTTGTCGAACCTAACTTTTTTTTATAATCTAACCCATGGCGACAATTGCCAGACTACGTCGAGATCGGTCGCATTATTTCTGTTACGTATTTCTTGTAAATCGTATTTCTTTTTATTTATTTTTCTTTAGTGACGCCTAATATATGCATGGTCCCGGATCCATTCACTTGATATATGATATGTGTTGTTTATGTTTTGCAATGTGAATGTCTAAAGACTGTCTTTTCATCAGGTTTGTCTTGCAGGTTTGGATTTTGCTCTATTAGGAGCTCATAATTTCAAAAAGGGCAAAAAAATAGCGTTCATTATCAATTTCTAGATATGTGTTTAACATCAGAGATAATTAACCTCTGTGAGGAGAATACAGTTATGAGAGTCTGTAGAAAGTACGTCTGTGATATCAATACTTTAAAAAACGGGCCCCCACCTCCACCCATTACTATTACTACAAGACCGTGCAAGCAATTCTCGATTGGGATGGTGGGGTCTACCATCCCAGGACCTTCGGCGCGCGTCTAGGGGACACCAGAGCCACTTTATGACCGGTTTGCGGTTAATACAATTACTCAACAAACAAGTGAAATTGTTTTTTTTCTAAATACCTTGCAATGCGCACACAGTCGATGGTTGTTTCCTGCGATACGGAACTTCACAAATATATGCCAAGGTTGTAGATACACTAGAGGTAGAAGTTTTACACGACAAAGTATGTTTATAACCGTAAGATCTCGGTTTCTTTCGATCGCATATAGGATCGCCACTTCTTACATAGATATTTAGCTCGTGGAACCCCTAGAGCTTACAGTTTTTCAAAACAGTTCAAGTATCTCTGTTACATAAAAACTATGGTGGAGTCCGAAATCTGGTCAAATGGCCACCCCCCCCCTCCCTTTACCCAAATAGTATGAAAGCATGCAATGCCCACATTTAGATGAAATTTAAAACAAATAACACTTCTTCTTCTTCTTTTTGGTGTTTAACGTCTGCTTCCACTTAAGTGATATCACAGACAAGACATAGGAGAGCCGAAGCTGCTTCCTGATTTTTAGAATATGATTTTGCAATCTTTCCATTTTGGCCTTAGGCCATGGATTAGGTTTTAGTGGGAAGTTCTTCCCTTTATTTAATAAAAACACATCGTTGGTAGATGATCTCTTCTTCTGGATTGGTAGATGTCTTCTTTGTGGGATTTGTGTTTAGGTACCAGGCCTGTCTTCTCGTGGCCTCCCCTTCCTCCACTATCCCACTGGTATTTGTTTTGGCAGAATAGTGTTTAGATGCCGAGTCCGTCTGATCATGACTCCTTCTTACTCCACTATCCCGCCAGTTTAGTAGATGTTAGTAGTAAATTAAACTAATATAGAATTAAATAAATAAAGAGAGTATAATAAAGTTGTAGTCAAATAAATTAAAGGTAATAAAATAAAGTAAATTAAAATAAAAGTAAAGTAAAGATAAAGTAAAATGAATTAATTAAAATTTATTAGTTAATTAAATTAAAGGTAATAAATAAATAAAAATAAAATAAAATAAAATAAAATAAAATAAAATAAAGTAAAGTAAAGTAAAGTAAAAGTAAAGTAAAGATAAAGTAAAATGAATCCATTAAAATAAAGTTGTAGAGTGGTTGGGCTTCCTTCGAGAGGACGTTTTTACTTCCCCACCCTACGTCGTATATAAAAAAAATAGAATAGGTTAAGATAAAAAATAAGTAGAAAAAATAAAAAATAAATTGAGGTAATAAATAAAAATAAAATAAATTTAAGTAAAAGTAAAGTAAAGATAAAGTAAAATGAATAAATTAAAATAAATGTATAGGATGGTTGGGCTTCCTTCGTGAGGACGTTTTTACTCAACCATCCTACGTTGTATGGAGAATTTATCAAGCCGTGACCCTTTCTTATTTCACTTATTTACATAGTCCAACTGTGTCCATTAGGGTGTGGATTTCTTCGAAGATTTGTAGCTTCAGATCTGGTCTAGGGAAGAGTAGGTTCTTAGTGTTGAATGGTATGTTATTGGTCTCCATCATTCTCACTAAGTCCCGTCTCTCTTCCTTGTAAACCTCGCAGTCTACCAGGACATGGTTGGTGGTACACTCTTCTCCGCACTCACAGACGATGACTTGGTGTTTGTAGTCTCGCAGCCGCTCTTTCACCCTTAGTTTCGATATGAGTCTGCATATATCTCGTCTAGGGTGATTGGTCGCTGTCTTGGTGTAGATCTCGTCATCCAGTCGGAATCTGTATGTGTCAAGTTCAACGAGATTTAATTCCCAGATTGAATTGACCTGTCTTTTGACCATACTGTAGATTTCCGTGGTGCTGTAGTCTATGAGGCGGGGTGTAGCTGTGTCCTTGAGACCCTCGTTGGCGAGTCGATCTGCCTCCTCGTTTCCTTTAATGTTGACATGTGATGGAATCCACACGAGCTCTAATTTGCTTCCCTTCTCTAGGACCCTCTGATATAGCTGCCTGATTTCCAAAATGACTTCTGGTCTTGATTCCGAGTTGTCATTTTGGATTGAAATCAGACTGCTCAGAGAATCGCTTGGAATGACGAACTTGCCGGTCTTTTGATGGGAGATCCATGAAATAGCGTCACGAATGGCAACAAGCTCTGCAGTGTACACCGAACAGTTATTGGGCAGTTTCCTGCTTATTCCCTGTTCCCCGTTTGGCAGGTATATTCCAAACGAGCTAGTGCCCCTTTCAGGATTGCGTGAGCCATCCGTGTACACATGGTCCCAGTCATCAGACGGCCAGTTGTCTTCCAAATGTTCTAGAGAGAAAGCACGTGCAGCACTGGGGTTATTTTTCTTGTCGGTTTTCTGTAGTAGATCTAGATTGACCAGTGGTATAGGGAGCGTCCAGGGGGCGACAACTGGAGGGTCGTGTTTATTTATCACGAGCTCCCCCAGTCGTAGTTCCTTGATCGTTTCTCTGATACCCTGGCTGAAGGTTTTCTTTTTGGGATCTCTTACATATTTTGTCTTTTGTAGACTGACAAATGTTGGGGATCTTTCACCTAGTTGTGATATCTTGACCCAATACCTTGTCGCCAGTTCTTTTCTTCTTAGGGATAGGGGTAACTCCCCGACTTCTTGTAGTAGTGCCTCCCGCCTAGTCCCGAGCCCTACGCCAGTCGCAATACACAGAGCTTTGTATTGGATGGTGTCAAGCTTGCTTAAGAGTGTTGGCGCACAGTTCATGAAGACCAAAGAGCCGTAGTCTAATACAGAACGTATTAGAGCACGATATACCATCATTAGTGTAACTCTATTGGCGCCCCACGTACTGCCCGTTAATTTTCTCATTAAGTTTAGGATTTTGGAGCATCTATCTACAATCCAGTCGATGTGCGGTTTCCAGGTCAACCGTCGGTCAAAGATTACGCCAAGGAACTTGGTTTGGTCTTTGAACTCGATGGTTTTCCCGTTCATACACAGAGTCATTCTGTTTATCCCTCTATCCTTGCTCACAAGCATGCCGACTGTTTTCTTCTCCGAGACTTTAAATCCCCAGTCGTTTGCCCATGTCATGAATTTGTCTAAGGCTTTTTGCATATTCTTTTGTAGTTCACAGAAGCTCGTCCCATTTCTCCATATGGTACTGTCATCGGCAAATTTAGCCAAGTCAGTTTTGGAATCGAGGTAGGACGATTTGTGAATGTCATTGATCATGATGTTGAAGAGAGTGGGACTGATAACAGACCCCTGAGGCGTGCCATTTTCTAATGTTTGCTCGGCACTCAGGAATCTGCCAACATTCACCTGTATCCTTCTATCGCTCAGAAAGCTTTTAATCCACCGAAACATTATGCCCGTTATACCGAATCGTCCTAACTTGAAGAGCAGCCCGTCTAACCAAACTAGATCGAAAGCCTTGGTCAGATCTACGAACACGGCACATAACAGGTTTCCCGAGAGAAGTGCCTGCGACATGACTTGCTGTAGTCTAACCAAGTGGTCCATTGTTGATCGTCCTTTCCTGAACCCACTTTGATTTTCGTCGATCAATCGGTTGCTCTCCAGATAGAACTGTAATCGGATATTAACCATTGTTTCCAAGGTTTTGCATAGTGTGGATGTCAAACTTACTGGTCGATATGACTCTGCCTTGTTCTTCTCTTTCCCAGCTTTCAGTAGAGGTATGACGTTTGCTTTTCGCCATTCTTTAGGTACCTCTCCTGACAGCCAGGATGTGTTGAAGAAGTTTAGTAGTATCGTTTTGGCGTTTCTTGGTAGATGTTTGAGCATGGAGTACTTTACTTTGTCCTCACCAGCCGCAATATCCTTCTTGAGGGAAAGAGCCTTATTTAACTCTCCCTCAGAGAAGGGTAGGTTGATTGGTTCAGCCACTTCATTAGATTCAATTACTAATGAAGGGTGTTGCGAGTAAAAGATTTCCTTCCTCTTCAGAAACTCTGGTGATTGGTTTTCGTCTCTGCTTGCGTCAGCAAAAGTTTTTGCTAGTAGGTCTACCTTTTCCTTGCCGTTCGTAACGTACTTATCTCCATCTTCAAGGTTTGGTATGTTGAATGATCTGCGTTTCCCGTTCATGGCGTTCAGCTTCTTCCAGACGGCACCCGTTTGCGTGTTTTTATTCAACGCATTACAGAATGTCATCCAGTGCCCACTTTGTGCCTTTTTTATGGTGTATTTCAACTTAAGGTAATTTTGGTGGTTGGCTTCATTGTAGTGGCGTTTCCGTAGGCGGAGGGCCTTCCTTCTGTCGTTGACCGCCTTCTGACATTCCGGTGACCACCATGGTTTTCTAGTCCTTGGTTTTCCACCAGAAGTCTTTGGAATGGAGTCGTTAGCAGCACCTATAATAGAGCTCGTAATGTTGGTAGCGTACACGTCGATGTTGGTATCGATGATATCTTCTTCCTTCCACTCAAGGCAGCCTACACGGAATTTAACCCAATCAGCTTCTTTCATAATCCAATTGGGTCTCCCGTTATAGACTTCCCTGGTTGCTTCGGCCTGAATGCAGAATTCTATCAGGAGATGGTCACTGCCAAGTGTTTCATCTTCGTGTACTTGCCAGTCGCAGCGGTTTGCCAGACCAAGCGTACAGAACGTGAGATCTAGGTGCGAAGGTGGGGCATTTCCTCCGACAAAAGTAGGGCTCTCATCGTTCAGCATGCATAGGTTGTTTGCTTCTATTATTGAGCATAGGCTAGTCCCCCGACAGTCATTCCTCGGCGACCCCCACAGAACGTGTTTTGCGTTGAAATCTCCGCAAAACACTGATTCGCCCTGTGGAAGTTGATCGAGAAGTGACTGGAAGTCAACTGGTTTATTCGTGACATCTGGGGGTACATAGACATTCACTATTGTCAAATTCGTATTATTGCTCAATGTGATGGCTATGCCCATTGCTTCTAGAGGTCCGTCTACGTCCAGTGAAACAGAAATATAATTTAGGTAATCACGGATATAGATGGCAATGCCGCCGCCACGTGTCGTACTTCCTGGTCTGTCCCTTCTCTCACAAGTGTACCCGGGTATGTAGACGTCTTTCAAAGTTGGTAGTAACTTGGTTTCTTGGAGGCATATTACATCTTTGGGGTTGCGTGTGATGTATTTTCTCAGCTCAGCACATCTGGTGGCCAGTCCATTAACATTAAGTTGTAAAACTTTAACCTGGCCCGCCATGATGACTGTCCGGATGGATGCCCCTCAATGTTGGAGTTCTATTGATCTACTGGTGTCTCGATTTCCATAGAAGGTACCTCATTGGTGTTCGCCTTTGGTGTTGCAACCGACAAGCAACTAGAAACACCGCCAGTGTTCGCCTTTGGTTTTACCATCGACGAGCAACTGGAAATATCTCCAGTACTGTAGTGGCGGACATGAGATATCCTCCTACGTAATGCGAGATTTACCTCTTGATCATTCTTCTCGTCTTCCTCGTCGTCATCTCTATATCTCTTTTTAACTGTGTTGATCGAGTTGACGAGGGTGATTAGGGTGTCTGCGTTTACCATATATGCACGGAGTTTGCCTAGGAGGCTTGCCGTTTTTGTAGTTTTGTCTTCGTCGGACACTGCCACCTTTAGGAGTTCAATCATGAAGCTCATGAAACCACTTTCCGTTTTGAATTTAGGAATAAAGTGAGTCTCATCAGCTTTCATTTTTGCTTTTTCTTTGGGGTCTTTGTAGTTGGTAGTTGTTCTGATCGGGGGGCCTTTGGTGGTTCTTCCGGCGTCGATGTCGATGGAATTGGCTCCGTCCTTGGTTTATTAACCGGAGCCGTATTCCTGACATCTTTTATCGAACGCTCCTTTTTTTGAGAATGAGTGCAGCCTCGCTGAAACTAACTTTCTCCTTCCCCTGTATCTTTAGGGCAGCTTTGGTGCTCTGTATCTTGGAGCATTCGGGGGAGTTCGCTGCGTGACCACCCTTGCAGTTCGAGCATTTTATTTGCATGCCCGCCCTGCACTCGGCCACCGCGTGACTCCCACCGCACTGGGCACACACAGTCTTTCCCTTGCACTACTTGACTGTGTGGCCCAGTTTTTGACAATTGGAACATTGCCTTACCCGGTTGATGTAGGCGTGGGTCCTTCTGGATAAATATACTACTTTTAGTATTTCCGGTGCTTTATTGTTAAAAGTCAGGGCGACACTTCCCTGGCTTTTACCTTCAGCAACCTTAAACCGGTATACCTCCTTGACCGCATATCCTCTGTCTCTTAAATCTTCCAGGATCTCTTCTCCGTCATATTCGGAGGGTATCCCGTGTACCACCACCTTTTCAGTTAACAAGGTTGACGGCTGGGATACCCTCACTTCTATGCCGAGAAGGGATACCTGGTTCACTGCCCTGTCCATGTCCTCCTGTGATTTAAAAGCCAGTCGGACATGGCCGGGGACAGTTACTCTGATGTCTGGGATATCTATAATACCCCAGTTCTTCTTTATCACCTTCCCTATCGCCGTTAGCTTGATCCCTGCGAAGGACTTGCCTTCGGCGGGCTTCACCTGAACGACAAAGGCTTGCTCCTCCCTCTTTTTAGTCACCGGAAAGGTCGATGGTGCCGGACTACTATTAAAAGCCTCAACCATCGACATGTTGAGTTCAGCCACGGACTCCATTTCCCTTTTCCTGCTTCGAAAAAGTCTAAATTAAAAAGAAGGATCAACAAGAGATGATTCTAGTTGGTACTATAGAAGAGTGATGATTATGACCTCTTCCACACAGATCCACTAGTTAATCAGTTTTGGTTATACTAATTGACTATAGGATATTAATGTTTGTATAAGTCAATACTAGATGCAATTGTAATTGTTTTGGATTGATCACCTGATCACGCTACTGACCCTTTCCACACAGATCCACTAGTTAATTAAATTTGATTATACTAATTAACTATAGGTTCCTAGTGTTTGTATAAGTCAATAGACAGAGCAGCCGTGAGATCGTTAACTCAACAAAGGTGGTTAAGCCTTTGTTTGTATCGCCTTTGATCTGAGCGTAGTTCAATCGCTTGAGCTAATCTCTGATCGCTTGGACACTGATTGCCTAACAAAGAATTAGAACTGAAGCCTTTACAACGATAATTTAACCAAGCAAGAATAAAAATAAAAATAAGTTTAAATAAGAGCAAAAAATAAGAAAAATGATATAGAATAAACAAAAAGTATATATATATATAAAGGAATTCCTATAAAGAAAGTAAAAAATGAAAAAAAAAAAAAAAATAAACTCAAATAAACTAGAAAAGTAGAACTAGAAAAAAAGATAAAATACCAAGTAAAATAATCTATAAAAAAAGTAAAAAATAAACTCAAATAAACTAGAACTAGAAAAGAAAGTAAAAAATGAAAAAAGGAAAAAATAAGCTCAAATAAACTAGAACTAGAAAAAAAAAAGATAGAAAACAAAGTAAAATAATCTCAACTGAGCAAACAGTATGTAAATTAAAATAAGTAGAAAATAAAAAAGAATAACCAAAAAATAAAAGAAAAAGGTTTAAGCAAA
Organism: Patella pellucida; assembly: GCA_917208275.1. NCBI lineage: Eukaryota > Metazoa > Mollusca > Gastropoda > Patellidae > Patella > Patella pellucida. The sequence continues at coordinate 101,126 of CAKJPN010000006.1, read as the reverse complement.
AAAAAAAAAATTAAAAAAAAACAAGTAAACTTATACCTTATTTAGGTATAAGAATTAAATAATAGAAAGACAACCTTGGGACTGAAGATTCTTGTAGAGTCTTATAAGTCAATTGGAGAGTCTTTCTTGAGTCTTTGCTAGGCTACTTTATCTCAGGATAAATTTAGACAATAGCTTAGGAGCTCTGGAGCATTAGGTGTTATCAGTACGAGTACTAATTACCAGTAACACTTATAAGAGGACAGCAATTATAATAACTTCGAATCACAGTAGTACCCTAGTATGCCCTCTGTGATTGTGTGGTTATAAATTAATTTATTTTATCTGGTACATTACGGAATATAATAAGTGTTTTTCTATCTTTTGTTTCTCATCAATGAAACAATTAATATATGGTTTCCCTTTTTAATTGTGTGTTATTAGATGTAATTAGCTTCTATATCTTTTGATACGTTTCCTTCTGATCTGATACAATACAAGGTTATGATTAAGTGGTTTCCATTACCAATTATTGGCTAATCAGATGACATTTATTGTGTATGTTATTATAAGTTTCTCTTTGGTCTGTAACCTTACTAAGATTAGTGGTGTCTCCAAATGGTTTATTGGCTATAGTTAGTTGTTATATATATTTTGTGTAAATGGTTTCGTAAGCTCTTATTCCTATATCTATTGTCATTTTCATTTGCTTGAAAACGTTGAGAAAACATCCAACGAAACGGCACTTTAATTAAAATAGTAATTGTGTTCCATAATATGTTTTTGTTTTTATTACGTATGTCAATTGCTAAATGCCAATTAAAGAAGTGGAATATACCTGCCAACTAAATCTATGATTTCATTAAACTGGTCATTTTAACATGTTTTAACATCATATATGTCTCTTAAAACCAACAATATATTATTTATTGATACTGACGAAAAAACTGGCAACAAAACCTATTATACTCTTCTGTAAACTGGTCATTTTAACACGTTTTAACACCTTAAAACTAACAATATATTATTTATATGTCCCTTAAAACTAACAATATATTATTTATTGATATTGGCGAAAAACAAAATATTCCCTACTAGCTGTAAAATATCCTTCAATGCAATATGACACCCTTTTATTGATTTGTCGAATTAATCTTTCCTCAAGAACGAGCAATAACTTGTTTATTAAACTTTTCGTATTGTATTCTAGTTTGATGTTGGTGACATTTAATTATTCTTTTGGCAAGTTTGGAATCGGAATGGGGTTTAACGTCCTTCCAACCTGAAGCGAGCGAACCCGAGACCTTCAAACTAGCGAGCCAGGGTCTTACTCACATACAACATTAACTATATATTATTTATTGGTATTACAATTAGCCGTTTTAACTGATTATGTAACATCTAATATATATTGTACATTGTCATCTGCCTCCTATTTGTGTATTTTTTTGCAAGTTTAACTGTGTATATACACCCATTTTGTTCCCTTGTTTTAACCATTATATATGTATACTATTTAGGGAGAGGGGTTTTACATAGGCTAAGCCTGTTCAGACATCCTGAATAAAATATTGTTTATAAAAAAAAAATTACAAAAAAAACCCCAAAATCATATTTCGCAGTAGCTGTAAAATACTGTTCAAATGCAATATGATACTCGTTTATTGATTTGTCGTATCATATCTTTATTCAAGAACGAGCAATAACGTGTTTATTAAACACGCAAATATAGATGTCATATTTTGTACACTTAGTTGTTGGTGATATTAAATTATTCTATGCACAAATTAGGGTCAATTTCTAGGTTCTAAATAGTACTAATAAGCGATTTAGCTCTTTTACGGACAAGGTAAAGTGACACCATTTTGTCACAACACCTAAAATGGAAGGGAGGGGGGGCATAAAGGCATTTAAACTAGCTTTAATGCCTAAATGTTGGTATCTACAGAAGATAAAGAACAATCAAAAATAGATAACAAATTTTTAAAATGTCTTTGAAATGAAATATTTAGCAAATAATGAAGCTAATTCCTAAGTCAGGACTGCACAGCCACATGCTTCATGAATCAAAATACAGGGAAATTAATCAATAAAAAGAAAAAAAAAACCAACCATCCAGACTTGAAATCTGAAAACAATATCAAAACTTACTTATAGGACCTCAAAATGTTCAAATATTTTGTAAACAAAGGGACATTTTGTCATGCACTACTTTCACTGTAGATGTATGGTACATGTACCACATGCTATGGGGTTAACATTGTACATCTAATTACAATAATAGCAGTCTTTTTGAATGGATTTTGCATGACTGGAATACAGGGCTACATTACAATGTGTGTATGATAAGTGTATTATTTGTGTGTTTGAGAGAGACGCGGAGAGTGGGTTTTAATGACTTCTGGACACCAACTAGGTTATTTCGGAACTAACAGATTGTTCAAATTTATCTCAATAATTCGCTAGTGCGAGGGGTCTCTAGCAGTGGGATGACCCAGAGAAAATCCAGGAGGCTGGACAGGCGACCCTACTGCCTGCCACATACAGGTAGGGGGCTGCGAGCGTAGTTCATTTTGGGGGGGGGGGGCTGTGAGCGTAGTTCATTGCTCATGAACGGGATAGATCCCCCAGCCCCCCCCCCCCGCTTCTGACAGGCCTGAGGTCGGTATGGTAACTAACTTGAGGGGCGTGGTCTACAGGTAGGGTTATTTACTTGAGGGCAAATAAGGGTATTGTCAACAATAGGAGAGGTATTCCGTGAGATATGTTGGCTTGAAAACTTCAACAAACAAGAGCATGACTAACGTTACAATATACCTTTACATTCCTGCTTTGATCATTTTGCCCTTTTAACAAACATCAAGCATGCAGAATATCCGGAACAGATGTTTTACATAGCGATAATAAATATATTAGACGTGCTGTTTGATAATGTGAAAATTATTTACACTATGAGAGGTATGAATAGAATTATCAAAATATATATAAATTATGAAGTATTTAAATATCTATAAATATACTTACGAAACATGTTGATTAAGCTGATATTTTTAATATTATTTGGCAGAGATCCCCTGAATTTTATATCATTTTAAACAAGAGTAACTGGGGTCTTAGAATAATTAATCTGTTATTAATATCACTATAGGGTGTAGTTTAAAAGGGGGAGAACATTAGGTAAATACTCCGGGCAACGATTATAAATTATTTTGTGAAGTTAGGAGAACATATTTAATAAATATCTTTCCTTAATTTGTAATAAGTTTAGGTCCGCATTGCCAAGAGATAAATCGTGTGTGTGCTCTACATCAAGAATAAGTTGTTGTAATTGGAGAGCATTACGAGATATAATATCGCAGTTATCTCATATAGGTAAACAGTAGTCGAGATATGGCTAAATATATGATTTTATAAAATTTTGATCGGAATTTATATATACTATTCAAAAAAAGTAGGGGATATTTGATTTTTAAGTGTTATTAAAGTCACCTAATGAAACTGACGAAGAAACAAGTGACAAAATGAAATGAAGTTCACATTCATCGATTTATTCCAAATGATCGTTAGACTAATAGTTAGTGCAGAGGGACTGCGCCACATATGATTTACATAAAGGAAAAATAAAACGACAAGACATCATACTCCGAAACAGCAAACAAAACAAACAAAAAAAACAATTCAAAAAAGAGTGAATGGATTCGGGGGCTAGCCGTAAGCGTTCGCTGCGCTGTACAGTCCCGGGCCTGTCTTGGTACAGGCTTCACTAAAATGATTTACATAAGAGACGTAACAAAAAAATAATGCGACCTATCTTGTAAGTGGTTGTCTCTTCAATGGCAATAGTCAGCTAATTGACGTCAGGTGTTAGAACGTCAAATAATTTTAACAATAAGGGCGATAATCCGGACAGAAACTCGGAAAACGCTAAAAAAAATAAATGTAGTGAGCTAACAGGAGCAAAGCCCGACAACGAGAACATTCTGCAGTACGAAGGGCTAAAACTCTACTCTAATAGTAAATGCAGGAGGACTGCACTACACGCAAAACAGAAAAACAAAAAATCTACAAGATAAACCTGCGGACAAGACAGAAAATAGACATTGCAAAAACTAAACAATTATTAAATCAAGTGAATGGATCCCGGGGCCAGCCGTAAGCGTCCACTGCGCTGTACAGTCCCGGGCCTGTAGTGACACAGACTTCACTCAAAATTGAACATATTTCACTCGGACATGAAAACGCACAAATAACCGAACACAAAGAAGAAAAGAAAATGTAGACCGCCTCAGGAGGCAGTTGTCTGCTAACTGAATGGTGTGACGTAAATACGTCGTAATGTTATCGATGACGTCAATAGAATATCTTAACAAAAAGGGCGATAATCAAGATTAAATAATGCTAAAAGCTATAAGTTTAAACAGCCAATCAGAATTTTTAAGTTGTACAATTGCACAAAACATAATACTAAATACCCCATACAAGCAATGCAAAACAGGAATGTAGAAGAAAGCATACAATGTAAGTGCATTTATGAAGTCATAAAATAATAACAATAAGGGCGATAATCCAAACAGGGTTACGTAACTATACAAATTAAACTAAATTAAATTGGATAATTATCCAATATGTACTCGGTTATATACTTATAAGAAATGTTAAACTTGGTATATTGATGAAACGGAAGTTTTGAAATTTCTTTAAATATGCGTAACTGTGTACCTCCTTTGGCGGCAGTGCATTTCAAAAACAGGGACTTTATTCGGGAAAGAAATAGTTCTTTATTGTTACATACGGTCAAAAATCGTAATGCTTGTGAATAGAAAACATTATATAGTGTTGTATCTGGTATGTTACTATAAATTGACGGATATTTTACTACTTCAAAACCGAATTTGTCCGTTTTGTCGAAAATACCAACATTAAATTTATTGTTAATGATATTGATGTCCAGGTCAAGAACATATGCAATTTGGGTGCCGGAATTTTCCTTATTTAATATTAGTTCAGGGGGATATATTTCACTTTTATATTTATTGAAATTTCCATTATCAATGATGGGTGTTATGTCATCAATGTAACGGAAGGTGTAGTTGAGACTTTTAGCTACTTTGTAATCTGTTTTTCTTATATGGTCCTGAAAGTAGAATTCATATTTATGTACATGTGCATTTGCCATAAATGAGGCGGGGTCAGTTCCCATTGGTAAACCAATAGTTTGCTGTATTATCTGATCCCCAACCTCAAATATGGCATTGCCATAAATGGGGCGGGGTCAGTTCCCATTGGTACACCAATAGTTTGCTGTATTATCTGATCCCCAACCTCAAATATGGCATTGTCAATGAGAAAATGTATTATGTTTTGAAATTTTTCTTTATCAAAAATTACAGTTTCGGCATTGCGAGGTTTTATGATCCATCTAGCATCTTGAGAGTAAATGGCCATCAAGTGTCTGCCTTTTCCGAAAGCTCCATTAAAGGCTTTATCTACAAACCAATCCAAATTATTTTTAAGATCTGCATGTTGGAGCATAGTATACAAAGTAGAAAAATCGAACGTTTCTATTGTTTTTGCATTATCTTTATTATTGATTTTATCTATAGTCTCTACTATAGGTTTATTTTTATCAATAATGAAAAAACTATTAATACCAGTGTAATTTCGAAGTGTTTTGCACCAAATTGCATGTTGGGTTTGGCATAATTTAAGGCCTTTGGTGATTGTCTGCGCAAGAGGTTTTGTCTGGCAAACACTGGAGGATATTATATATCTAAATTTTAATGGGTTTTTATGAAATTTTTGTATCGAATAAATGTACGGTAGTGCATCTATTTTCACATTGTCTTTAAAATCATTACTCCTGTTAAAAGAGTATTGGTTGTGCAAAATATCTTGTTTAGTTAAATCCGTAATGCATTTATAAGTGTCATTATTTGTGTTGGGCCAGAGTCCAACTTCAGTCAGAATATTTTTAATATAGTACTTTTTACAGATAAAGGCAATGTTATTACTGGCCTTTTCGACAGGTGTTAGAACATATCTCTCTTGGAGAGTGGCAAGACACTCAACTGCAGATGCATTTTTTAGAACCTCTGGTGGCGGGTGTCTCGGTTTAAGTTTGATATATTTGATTCTTTTTGACAAAAGATCAAACACAGTATTTTTCCACTCTCCAAAAGACTCAAGAGGTGCACGAAATTTATCAGACCAGGCTACAATGCATTTCCTAATTTGGGATTTGAGATCATTATGTAATTTTTTAAAATTAGTTCTATTTGGCTGTTCCCGAAATTGTGGTCCCAATCTGAAGAGATTTCTAAGATTTTTGTCTTCGATAATGTCAAAGTTTCCTGTCAGTATATGGTCATGAAATGTATCTTTAAAGGGAGAGTTGGTGCATTGACATGTAGTATTATCGTAATTTTCAATAAATTCTTGTACGGTTAGGTTTTCGATAGTTTCATGGTAGTTAATTATTTTATTACGGAAAGGGGGTAAAAATTTGTATACGACTGTAGGTGAAATTTTAGGAATAGTACTTGGTATAGATTTTATAACTGAACGGTCTCTGAAGATTCTATTCAGTCCAATGTCTTGTATATGTGTATCCGTGAAAAGGATTTTACATAGCACATCAGGTTTTTTCTTATGCACTTTATGAGGCTGTATCGAATAATTGGGTGAAAATTTACTGTTTATCAAATCGGTAATAACATCGTAGTATTGAGGAAGAAAGCGTTCATTAAGTTGATTAGAATGGATGAAGTCCTGTATGAGGACACCGAGTTTTTTAGCTGTAGATTTTTTCAAAGTGTGTACAATTTGTCGGGCTAAGTTCAGTACACAGGCAGCACAGGACAATTTATCAGAAGTATGGCATTGGCATACAGAATTCAATTCATTCAAAATACTTTCCGGGTCTTTTTGAAATTTCGACTTTTTTATGGAACGTTTTTTATTATGAAAATTTTTATGAAAATTATGGTCAAGTTTTTTGTAACAATTTCTGGTAATCAAAGTATTTTCATCGCGATTGTTGTAATCGGTGTTTTTGAATCTATCATTGAGACCATAAGGGAAAATGGTCTGTAATTTGGTAATCCAAGTTTCCTCTGCATAAGTTCTTTTTTGAGTAACAGCAGGGTCAATTTTACAGGGACTATTTTTAAAATGTTGACATAATAATTTTTGTGCATTATCGGAATTTCCTGCAGATCTATGACCATTAAACCTCGTTTTACAAGACTTACTTGTCTCCCCAACATACTGTAATCTGCAGTAATTGCAGGTTAATAAATATATTATATTTTGCGTATTGCAATTAATGTTGATATCTGTAGAAACATGGTAGCATCTACCAGTAACAGAGCTACTAAAAGTGTGGGCTTATTTGTAATCAGTACACAATTTACATTGTCTATAGTAACAAGCTCCGATAGACAGTTGACAAAATTCACAGTTTACATATAAATTATTAGAATTATCAGAATTTAATAGGTTATCCTTATGGGTAATTTGTTTTGTCACGTTAGTCGAAATTCCTCCCCCCGCAGCCAATTCACCAGAACTACCTGCTAGATTCTTATTGGTGAGATTAACATGCGGAGTCACGTGAGGTGGTCCGTGTAGAGGGATACAATTTCTCATAGGGGTGTTAGCCCCATGGCAGGCTACTCCATGTGGGGGCTGCCCACTGGTGCTTAAATTCATTTTTAATAACTATCCTATAGTAAAATTTAATAAATCGGATATAAGTAAAATGAAAAATGAGGATGATAAATGTGGTGAGCGAACAGGAGCAAAACCCGACAACGAGAACATTCTACAGTACGAAGGGTGAAGACTCGACTCTAATAGTTAGTGCAGGGGGACTGCGCCACATATGATTTCCATAAAGGACAAATATAACGACAAGACATCATACTCCGAAACAGCAAACAAAACAAACAAAAAAAAACAATTCAAGAAAGAGAAAATGGATCCGGGGGCTAGCAGTAAGCGTCCACTGCGCTGTACAGTCCCGGGCCTGTCTTGGTACAGGCTTCACTAAAATGATTTACATAAAAGACGTAACAAAAAAAAAATGCGACCGATCTTGTAAGTGGTTGTCTCTTCAATGGCAATAGTCAGCTAATTGACGTCAGGTGTTAGAACGTCAAATAATTTTAACAATAAGGGCGATAATCCGGACAGAAACTCGGAAAACGCTAAAAAAAAAAAAAATGTAGTGAGGTAACAGGAGCAAAGCCCGACAACGAAAACATTCTGCAGTACGAATGGCTAAAACTAGTAAATGCAAGAGGACTGCACTACACGCAAAACAATAAATACAAAATTTACAAGATAAACCTGCGGACAAGACAGAAAATAGACATTGCAAAAACTAAACAATTTTCAAATCAAGTGAATGGATCCGTAGGCCAGCCGTTAGCGTCCACTGCGCTGTACAGTCCCGGGCCTGTAGTGACACAGACTTCACTCAAAATTGAACATATTTCATTCGGAAGAGAAAACGCACAAATAACCGAACACAAAGAAGAAATGAAAATGTAGACCGCCTCAGGAGGCAGTTGTCTACTAACTGAATGGTGTGACGTAAATACGTCGTAATGTTATCATTGACGTCAATAGAATATCTTAACAAAAAGGGCGATAATCAAGATTGAATAATGCTAAAAGCTATAAGTTTAAACAGCCAATCAGAATTTTTAAGTTGTATAATTGCACAAAACATAATACTAAATACCCCATACAAGCAATGCAAAACAGGAATGTAGAAGAAAGCATACAATGTAAGTGTATTTATGAAGTCATAAAATAATAACAATAAGGGCGATAATCCAAACAGGGTTACGTAACTATACAAATTAAACTAAATTAAACTGGATAATTAATCAATATGTACTCGGTTATATACTTATAAGAAACGTTAAACTTGGTATATTGATGAAACGGAATATCTTTAAATATGCGTAACTGTGTACCTCCTTTGGCAGTTCATTTCAAAAACAGGGATTTTATTCGGGCACAGACTGACCATTATAAGTGTAAAATAATACCCAGGGTCAAACAGCAAATTTACCACAGCATCACAACAAAGTCACTAACGGGTAAATCCTCCTCTGTTTGCCAAACAAGTATTGATCCGACGTGACATACTCCTAATGAGACGTCTAAGGTCATTTTGGTCCAGATTGTCCCATTCCTGTTGCAATACAGCAGCAAGTTCTTGGACATTGGCAGGACGTTGTTGACGTTGACATGTTAAGCCATTCCAGCAACAGTGATGCCTCCCCACACCATAACAGAACCATTCCAAAATCGGTCATGTATGATGACGTTAACGTCTTGGACGTCACACCCTCCTACGTCTGTCCCAAAAATCAACAGTGAACCTTTACTCATTTGAAAACATCACATTGCTCCAGCGTCGATTATCCCAGTGTTGACGATCCCTACACCAACGACGTCTTGCCTAAATGTGATGATCTCTCAAACAAGGGATCACGCGAGGACGTCGGGCGCAAAGGTGACCACTATGCAGTCGATTCCGAGTCGTCTGGCCCCTCACTCTGACGCCAGTGTCTGTTTGAAGACGAGCGCTGATCTGATTTGCTGTGATGACACGATTTCTCAAGGCCAAGGTACGGATAAATCGATCCTGGGCTTGAGTTGTCGTCCTTGGTCGACCTGAGCGTAGTCTGTCCTGTACAGATTGTGTATCACGGTATCTGGACTATAGCCTGCTTATGACAGACTGAGAAACATTCATCGTCCGCGCCACAACCACCTGTGTTGTGCCGATCTGTAGCATGCCAAGGGTACGTAACCTTTCATTTTGGGTAAGCCGTACACATATCAAAATTTGTTTTCTGGTCACTAAAACAATTAAACTGATGTTTCCACCCTGGAATTTAATGCCACAATGACTGTAACAGTCAAAGTCAGAGACGTGCAAATCTTGGGTTGGACCCCCATAAGTAAATGATTTTTATTTAGTGTTTAGTTTACTGGGATTTTGGATGAGTTTTTATTTCTTGGGGTTTTAATATGGGGCGCCATTCAATTGCTTAAATTGCCTTACATTAAAATAAACGGGTGGATCGATCGTATATGTATTTACAATGCTCTGAAAAGAAATTGAATGAGAATTGATTTTGTGGATGTTGGTGTGTTGAAATTATGAGTTTCGGGCCGTTTAAACTGTATTATCATTATTCCTATTACACCTATATGTTGCAATAGAGCTAACAACGTAGTCCTAATCAATGTTTGCTAATGTCGTGATTTTAAGTTAGGAGGGGGTGACAGCTATGCTAAGTTAAAATTGATTTAAGTTAAAATTGTCTCTGAAATAGGTTTGCGAGACCCTACTATTTTAAGATTAAATTTTAACTAAAATAATATTTTAGTGGATTGTATCTAAAATGATTAATATCGTTTTGTGAAACTCATCTATCTTAAGTTAGGATGAAATATTTAGTTCAAGACGATTTTAAGGACATTAAAGTGTTTGTGAAACAGGGGCCAGATTTATTGATAAACCTTAACAACTGTGCGATTGAAAATGTTATGATGATTTGTAAAAGATAAGTCAATAATCTCAAATGTTATAGGCCTATTTGCAATAAATTTGTAATATCATAAATTTATGAAGTCTTAGGTCAATAAAACAATAATAATAATAATATGTCCATTTATAAAGCGCTATATCCATAAACGTGCTCATAGCGCATAACACACAAGTCTCAATAGTGTAGTTTATACAGATATGTTTTCAAGTCAGATTTGAATTTATTCAGTGTTGGGCTTCTGTGAAGGTCTGATGGCAGTTTGTTCCATTTTGTTGATGCAGCGACTTTAACTTCCACTTAGGAACACAGAGTTTTTTCTGATTAAGTGACCGCAACTGTCTAGATGGGATGTAAAATTTTAAGAGATCGCACAGGTACTTCGGAGCACTTCCATCCAGACACTGATAGGCTTAAGAGACAATATCTTGAAATCGACCCTGGCTTGGACAGGCAACCAATGTAGATTTTTCAGTACAGGAGTGATATGAGAGCGTAGATTTGACCTAGTCACAATACGAGCAGCTGTATTTAGAATGCGTTGAAGACGTTCCATTTGATACTTGGGTATGCCGACAAGTAGACTATTGCAATAGTCCAGTCTAGAAAAAATGAGAGATCTAACTAGAGCTGCGGCTGCGTCTTCAGTGATGCGATTTCGAATGGAACCAATACTTCTAAGGTTAAAATAACATTATTTGCATAGATCATTTATGTAGTTGTCCATGTTTAACTGAGAGTCCATGAAAACACCAAGGTTTTTAGCACTTGGGGAAAAAGGGATGATTACATTGTTGATTAAGAGCGATTTGTCGGTTATTTTCTTGAGTCTTGGTTTTGGTCCTATGAAAAGTATTTCTGTTTTTTCTTCGTTAGAATTGTCTGTAAACTTCTAATTTTGATTTTTTCCAGCGACGCTCTGCTTGTCTCCTTTCAGTTTTTGCCTGTCGAATTGAATCAGAATACCAGGGAGCAAAGATTTGACTGTTATGGTTTTAGTGTTGACCGGGGCATGTTTATCAAGGAGGTTTGACAGCGTTATGGAAAATAGCGCAGTCAGCTCTTCAACATCTACAGGAGGGTGTGTGATCATTAATGAACAAAGCAAGTCATTCCGAAAATCATTGTGATTGATACCTTTAATGTTTCTACATTGTATAGTTTTGACATTTTTGGGCGGTTTTATAAGATCTAGTTCCAGGATTATCCATCGATGATCCGACATTTGTTTATCTCAAATTTCTTGATTATCTTGTCTGTGGTTTTTGTCACGACCCAGTCTAGTATATGACCATTTTTATGAGTGGCAGTATCAACGTGTTGAACAAGTTCATGCACATTTAGGATTTTTAAAACTCGCTTTACTTCAGGTTTGTTAGGACAGTCAAAATGAATATTTATGTCACCGAGAAGCAACAGTTTCCATTTTTTGATACAAATAAATAAGAGAAATTTTAGAAGAGACAAAGCTATGTTATATCGAGAAAAAGATTATATAATTGAGTAAGATAGATACGCATTCAATTGAACGTATAATTGAAAGGGTCTATATGAATGATATTTCGAATTCTCTCAATTCCGAAAATAGTGTCAATCGAGTGAAAAGTAGAATTTCGGAGTACAATGCATGTGTCGACTGCATACAAAATATCTCAACCAATTATGACAGCTGAGACATATTTGTAACTTAAAATGCGTCACAATTCTACTCACACCACCACGGCTGTCGGGGTTGACAGAGCTGTGACAGGACTGAATTCCAGGTCACTCGATTGCAATTCTGTCAATTCGTGACGTTCTGAAATGTGAATCGTGCATCCCCCTGTATTCACTAACATGACAGGCGGGATAACTCCTTTATTAAGGAACATGACTGGGGTGGTAACTAAGACTGTATTCGCCCGATTGTATTTATGTTAATATTGTAAATGGGCTTATAAAAAGTGTATAAATTTTAAAATAAATTGATTTTAATACCCATCGTTATATTATAAAGATTTGTATAATACACATGGAAACATCGTTGTATATTATATAAATTCCCATTAGTGGTGCTGGCGTGCCATTAAACAATATTTTAATCACTCATTCATTATATATATTATAAATACCTTCAAATAGGGGATGGGTGGGGTGCCTAAAGGTTAGCGCTTGTGAGTTGTATCATAAGGTCTGCATTCGAATCAATTGGCTAGGTTTCGATTCCCCGATTTCACATTACAAATAATAGGGTCACTGTCAAACCTCGTGGATTTTCTTAGAGTTCTCTGGTTTCCCCAACTGCCAAAGACCTCTACGCCAAAGCGAATTTCTGAAATAAAATTGAACCATATGTTAGTCCCGAAATGACCTGGTTTGTGTGGAGTGGATGTTACCCCTCCCTCTCTCTTTCTGATCATAAATTCCTGGATGATGGCCCCTGATTGTACGAAGAATATCTCGGATCGTAAAATTCATGGAGTATGCCCCTGATTGTACGATTGGGGTTAAAAACCCTTCAAGAATATCTTCGTTACACAATTATCACTGATTTCGGAAAAAAAACGAACGGAAAATTCCTGTTATAATGGTCCTTCCAAAATATTAGCAAAACATGCAACACTCTACCATTGCTGTAGACCGCCTTAAGGCAAAGATTTTCCTCGAAACTCATAATATATACGTTAAGAAATCAAAGATTTTGTTAAGCATTCGAAATTTGCGCTGATCAAATTGTAACTTAATGAATTGTAGGCTTTGATTGTAGGAAAAAATGACTTTCTGTTTTGCTTGTTCTCTATCCATCTCTTGGAAATGTGGGCGTACCCAGCCTGGCAGCCGCCAGCCTATATTACAGATATTTGTTACTAGTGTGTAATGTTTCAAAAAGTGTAATTTTCCGAAATATTTTTCAAGTTGTTGGAAGAAATACCATGATGAAGAGTGATTTAAACTAAACAACTGAAAAATCCCAGGGAGGGGAGCTAAGTTTCTGTACCTATTCCGGTTTATGAGCTATGAAACTAACGGGTTCTTGCAAATGCTAGAAGGGTGTAGAGTAGAGGTGTTCTTTTCGGGACCTTTTTGTATGGACTGAGAGGAAATGGAACATTAAAAGGTGCAAAAAAAGAGAGATATAAGGCGCCATCAAACAAAATTACCTGATCCAACTGTGAGTAACGTAAACAAAGTTTCGAATACTTCGATCTTTACTAAGTTTTGTCGACACACCATGGAATTCTCTGCCTGTGGATTTTCAATGTAAAGGATGTCTTCACCTCAGTCCTAAGTGATAACGTTGAGATGGACAACTCAGGTGATTTAATGTCGAAAATTCCGCTTATCAGGGTAATCAATTTCCATTCTGTTTTAATATCATTTGTAGCGACAAAAACGGATGCAAGATGGGCGACGATGTCTTTCCTACATTCTTTTAACCTAATGAACTCTGTATCGTGTGGATAATCTGGATAATTTTAGACCGAGAATTTGCGAAAATCCACATTCAATGGGCGCCGCCATGTACATGAAATATTTTATATCAAAATTTGTTAATGAAATAATCCTCGTTATATAATTTTAATCAGATTTCAAATTGAATAAATATTTAACATGGGTCACTTTGACAAAAACATAGAAACAGAGTTTTTACATCAAAACAATTACTAGCTGGGGGGGGGGGGGAGGGATGTTGAACTGAAGTTTTGGGTATCTTTGGAAACAAATTTTCATACTATTCCAAGTTAGCTGACAACGATATTTTACTTTTTATGGTGTTAAAACTGGTCAAGCTGCACATTAAATGATTTTCATTTGTATCCAAAACTTTAAAATATAGATTATGTATAAGATAAGTTAGAGCAGATAAAAGTCGAAAATTATCCCCCCCCCCTCCCTAGCACACTAATTAACTATGTGACCTTCAATCGTAAAGTCATCCGGCAAAATAGGAAATTTCAATCCGAAACTTTAAAATATAGATGAGTTAGAGCAGATAAAAGTCAAAAATTATGCCCCCACCCCCTAATTTTCATACATAAATCCTATGTGACCTTCAATCTCAGAGTAATCTGATATACAATTTGCAGTTCGCACGTTGCTCTATCGGGGAAACAATATCGCATTCGAAAGTATTTAAAACCAAATGAGTAAGAGCAGTTACGAATTCGCCAAAACGATGCGAAAAGTTGTGGGGGGGGGGTACGTTTTTGGTAACTTTCGACACAAATTTGTACACTATTCGCGTACAAGGGGCGTCCAATTTTCACTTAATTCGAAACCAACCTTTACTACGGTGTTACATTCAAAGGGTTTTTAAAATCGGATAATAACTATAGGGACCACAAGCTAAAATGGGCGACTTTTTTAGTATAATCAGGGGCCATAATTAAGGAAACTACGATCCGATATGCGCAAATATCAAAAGGAGCCAACATCTTTTGGTTATAAAATAAACATGCATGTCAAGTTTTATCAAAATCGGTTCACAATTGTGACCTTTATAGGGACGACAAGCTAAAAACATGATTTTTCGGACAATCAGGGGCCATAATCCATGAATTTTCGATCCGATACATACCAATATCAAAAGCAGCTGAGATCTGTTGGGGATAAACCTATATTTGAAGTGTCGTCGAAATCGGATAAGAATTGTGACCTGTAAAGAGTCCACAAACAATTGTGGATAGCTGGACGGACGGACAGGGGCGACGGCATAATACGCACACATGAAAATGGGGGCATATAAAAAGCAATTACAATGTCACAATCATTATTATTTGAACAACTTTTTGTACTTTAAAATATAGATGAGATAGAGCAGATAAAAGTCGAAAATTATGTTGTTATACCCCCCCCCCACACACACACATACACTAATTTCCATGAATATTCCCGTCAATGGAAAAGTCATCCAGTATACAATTTGCAGTTTGCACGTTGCTCTATCGTGGAAATCCTTTCACATTCAAAAAATATTGAAAACCAAATGAGTTAGAGGAGTTAAGAAGTTGCAAAACGATGCTAAAAAGGGGGGGGGGGGGCTAAGTTTTTGGTAATTTTCGACACAAATTTTCATGCTGTTGCAAGTTAGCTGACAAAGATTTTATTATTTATGTTGGTACAACTGGTCAAGCTGCAAAAAATGATTTTCATTTTCATCTCAAACCCTGCTCCAGTAGAGTTATCGCAATTTGAAGAAAGGGTACCATTCAGGTACCCCCAGATACGTATTTTGTGTAGTCTCGTGACACATACGGAAAGAGAGGTTGAACTGAACTGGGTGATTATTATAATATGGTAGGATGATACCCAGACTATAATCACCAACTAAAACCAAGTTCCCAAATGGTCGATTAACGGTTGTAGCAATGCGACAAAAATGGTCAAAATTTGACCTGAAAATAACGAGAATGATCCGAAAAACATAATCGACCTGTATCCCTGAAACGGTTGATTTATAAAATCGGCGATTTTATCTGAGGAGTAGGCTCGATGTGTCGACCAAACCCTGTGAATATGAACTCAATCGGCCGACCCTCACCTTCTCACCTTCTGCATGATATTGCTGATATGCTGATTACACTATTTTGCCATATTACACTATTTTGCCTATACCGTTTTTTAGGACTTCGAATTTTGTCTGATGGTTTGGATTGTTCGTACTTGGTTTTATTTTATTTTATTGCATGGTTTTCTCGTGGAATGGCTCTTAATCACTAAAGCTGCTAATTTGATTGAAAACGACTTCTAATGTCTGATCTTGTAGTGGCATGGAGAAAGGGGCGCCTTCTCAACCTCGTGGGTTTCCCCTGGGCACTCCAGTTTCCTCCCACTGCTAAAGACCCCTACACGCAAGCGAATTACTGAAATAAAATTAAATGTTAGTCCCGCAAGGACCTAGTTGTGTTGAGTTGACGTTAAACCTCATTTCTCTCTCTCTTTCTGATCTTGTAAGTGCCCAATTGATCATTAGGTTATAGACACATACGTTTTCTTGGATGTGACACAGGTTAGAGTTCATCCGAAACGATGAAGGGAAGTTTTGTACCCAATCTTGGCCTGGTTTTAACGAGATTGTTCTATATCCACATCAATAGGTTTGGAGACTGTCAATGTGTAATATATTAAGCAATAAATGAGGTTTTCTTGAACAATCTCCCACTTTCCCTCCCAAAAAGTCTCGGACTGTCTAATGATAATCTATGTATATACAACAGAGTAGCAAACCGTGCTGTACTTAGTTTTTGTGTCGGCTACAATGAGAATAGGTGATATTTTGGTAATTGATCTTGGGCTTTTTTTGTTTTCAGTACAAAACCAAGACTGTGGAACGACACAACAGAAAAGCTCATGTTGCAAATATTTAAAATAGTAGACTCAGGTAAATCCACAAAATGTAAATGGAAGACAGTAGCTATGAAGGTTAATGAATATGACTACAATTTCAATGGCGAGCAGTGCCGCTTAAAAGTTAAATCTCTAAAAGAGAAGTATGACAGAAACAACAACAAAAAGAAAACATCTGGCGAATCTGGACCCTCAGATGATGATCTGTCTAAAATTAAATCTATTTTTGATTCTTTGCCAGACTTGAACCCCACTTTTACCATTGATTCAGGCCGTCTGGAAGACCTGGAAGACCTGGACAGACTGAAATCCAAAGATCAACCATCTACATCTTACCAACCTGCTGAAGAAGCATCAAAGGCTGAAGACTTAGGTAAGAAGCAGATAGATATAAATTACAAAGTCTAAAATATTTGCAAGACAAAACAAAAGTAGTTTTCTTTTTAATCTTGAAATTTTATGTGTATTAACATTTTTATATACAAGTTGTTACAATAAATGTTAAATAATTTCATTAGAATAAATTGTTAAAAAGAGTTGATATCAATAAATGTTTAATGAATGAAATGGTTCAACGTCCTACTCGTCTGCACCTAACCTGGGCTAATTGAAGACGTGTGCTATTGGAGAATTTTTGCCCCGGCAGCGACGCCACGGCCTACTCTTACCGTATTTCCTCTAATAAGCGCCGGGTCTCCAATACGCGCCGGGCCTCTAATAAGCACCGGGGGGTCAAGGGGTGCTGAAAAATAAGCGCCGAGCCTCCAATAAGCGCCGGGTCTCTAATAAGCGCCGGGTCTCTAATAAGCGCCGGGTCTCTAAAGATTCTCCGGCCATGGTAAATGACGGCTTTACCCTAAATTTAATTTGCTATTAAAGAAATAAGCGCCGGGCCTCCAAAGAGCGCCGGGCCTCTAATAAGCGCCGGTGGGTCAAGGGATGCTGAAACAATAAGCGCCCGGGCGCTTATTAGAGGAAATACGGTATATCGAATTCCAACTGCCAAGGAATCTGTTACGTGCACGCCAATGTGTACACGGACCTTGATATTCATCCTATCCAAACGACTAGGCATCTGTCCTTGTCAGGACCTCCGTTCCGCGTCAATGCCAAGGGGAAACCACACCGAGCCAGCGCCTTACCAAGTTATCCCCAATAAATGTTAAAGGTTCGATTACAATAAATATTAAAAGAATTTGATTACAATAAATATTAAATGGATTTGATTACAATAAATATTAAAAGAATTTGATTACAATAAATATTAAATGGATTTGATTACAATAAATATTAAAAGAATTTGATTACAATAAATATTAAATGGATTTGATTACAATAAATATTAAATGGATTTGATTACAATAAATATTAAAAGAATTTGATTATGCATATCATTTTTTAAACAGTGATAATAATATGCAGTCTTTTCATCCGTCCTCATTGAATTACATAGTTTCAAAGTTCTCAAAAGGTGTTAGTAATCTGCTGTCTTTTCAGCTGTCATTTTCTATATTAGCCTCATTATCGTCTCTTTCGTCGGCATCCTCTTCCAAAACAACCTGGACACAACTTTTTTTTGTATGCAGTGATTGTGCAACAAACTGTTTCAATTGATCATGCATGAATGTATTTAAGTCTGCAAAATCGACCTTTTAGATGGGCAAATGCACGCTCTATAACCTGTCGCTTAGAGGACCAGGGGCCTGTTTCACGAAATTTTAACTTAAGATAAAATCCAAATTTTAGTACATACTTAAATCTGATTGGCTAAGCGCTAAAATCAATCTAATACTATCCAATCGAATTACTAAAATCGGATTTTATCTTAGTTAAAATTTCGTGAAACAGGCCCCATGCTGTATTAAAAAAGTTTTTGTTCACGAGTAAGATGTCCGTTGTAGGAGATTCTCTATACATCACTTAAGGGACCACTGTTATAAATTCAGTATAGTAGATTCACATGTCTATTCACATTGTATATTAACTAACATGAATGGAAATAATGTACATCAAATGTTAAATTGATCCTAATACTATAATACTCTTTATACGACTTTTAAATTGAATAAAAAAACTTTACCCCCCCCCCCCCAGTTGTCAGCAAAAGTTATCTTTTGAAATATTTGCATGAGTAAATGCTATCCCGTATGTCTTATATTTAGAATGTAATGGCCGACTTACATATTGAACCTTTCTATGCAGGCCTTTAACCCGAGGGTTAAAAATATTGAATTATCGAAATTGAAGAGAGTTTTGTAAATTATCCATATATTTATAACCCAAAAATAACGGTGACTTTTCCATATATCAAAAAAGCAAACTGACTTCCGAGTATAGAATATTAATAAATCAAATAGGAAAGATATCTCTCCATTTAATAATAATAATAATAATAATAATAATAACCCCAAAAAGTGATTTCTCAATATAAGAATAATAATAATAAAAATAAAGCAAATATGGAAGGGGTTTTTCCATACATAATAACCGGGGTAGCAAAATGATATCTCCATATGTATAAAGAATCAGAATAGCGATGCAGACCATGTGGTTAGCGCAGCCAATCTGTCCAAGGTTAAACTCCTGAAAAATACAATTTCATAGACATCATCAATAACGCATTAATGTAATAAGAGATTCTGTTTGTTGATATGTGAAGTTGGTAAGCGGGAATAAATTTAATGGAAAACTTTATCGCAGGGGCGGACGGGGACTGGAGGGTGGGGAAACCCGCAGGTCTCTATCTCATGCTGTAGAACATTTTGGAAAACTAACAGTAAATGCATTTTTCTGGAGTGGGTCTACATTCTGAGTATCAAACCTCAAGAGATCGCTTTGTTTACCAACTTATTAATAATAACGTAAATTCCGGACTACAAAGGGCCCCCAATCTACACGAGAGCATTATTGTCTTTAGGGTCCCCGGTGTCTACCATTCATCCTTCATCGTATTTAGTGTTCACAGTCATTTACGGTCAAATGTTAATAAACACGATAGCTCTTAGTGTATTAACACAAACGCTGTACTATATTGTGTTGACATGACGTAATAGAGATCTTCTCCGTCACTATGTAGATGGTCGTTTCGAATTTGAACAAAAAACGTAACGGAATCTGATGTAAAGTGTATACGGTTTTATGTTTATACAATTAGTGAATAATTACCCGGACAGTCTCCCTCGACAAGTGTAATATCATCTATAGCTATATCTGATTCAAAACCAGATCCCTTAACTCCTTCAAATACAATCTAAAACACAATTTAATATTTCAACAAATCGTAAAAAGTTTATTATTTGACATCTACAATAATAGGAAATACATTTCACATGGCTGACAAATCCACTATGTAGTTATGTTGTATTAACAGCTACATGGACAAGCGATCCTATCTCTTGCCGAATACGGCAGAGGGATTGCAATAGGGTTTAATATCCGTTTGGGACTTACATATGTTCAATGTATTTCAACAATTCGCTTTCAATAATAGCGAGTGAGAGGGTCCCGAAGACAATTGATCCTGCTCCCCGTCGCATACAAGTTGGTAGTTGGCATCACACCACGGGTTAAATTTTTCGGCCCCCCTCCCCGTTCTCTATGAATGAACTCACTAACATCTTGAATCTTTATAAAGCTGCCTCCAAACATTGTCTCGATCATCGTCGCTTGTCTATAAAGCATCCCCCAGTTCCGTCCGATATGTTTTGTAACTGGTTGATTATTCAAATCCAACTTCGTGGAAGACGTAAAGAAACTTACTTACCGAATATAAAACTGGTATTTGTGGAATATTTACATAGCCTTGTATCCAAACATTACCCTGGTCACCAGCTCTTGTCCATACAGCAACCCCCAATCCAGTCTGATTTGTTTTGATATACACGTTGAGATCTCCTGAAAATGTAAGTTGCTGAAATCATTACTCTGCCAATGCAGGGATCGAACACCCGACCCCCATGCTAGCGAACCAACGCCTCACCCACCGTGATCCCCCTGATTTTTAAGAGTTAAATATAGCGCTTTTCCCCTGGTGCATCTTTTCTTTTATTTTCTTGGAAATTAGATATAACAATAATGTGTATATTTTTAATAATAATAATGAATAATGAATAATAATAATAATAATAATAATAATATCCACACTCTGTATGTCGGTGCACCCAACTTCGAGACAACAATATACATAGGGCATATATAAAGATAGTGCATAGATACAAATCTGAATAAAAATATTGCTTTTAAAAAAAATACTTGGGACCTAAGATGGCGAGATGACGTCATATTTTCTGGCTTCACAGTCGCAATTTTATCTATATTTTGCTTTATTTTTGATTTTGATTTTATTTTAACTTTTCAATTTGATTTAACTTTTGCTTGAAATTATGTCTAAGATTTATTGTCAGATTAATTATCTTTTTAGTTTAATTTTGATTTTAATTTTAATTTCATTTCATTTCATTTTCAATTTTAACATAATTATTTTTGATTTTATTAAAGATACATTATTGAAGATGGGATAACGAGTTAGCAGTTCTCACTATAATAGTTAAAAACTACATAATGTAAAGGCAATTTTCTGAAAATTTCAGTCGAATTGATCCACTGTGAACCGTGAACCATTCGAATGAAAGTTCCGCTTAGCCTCGGTCATCATCACTGAAGTCGGTAATGCGAAACTAATAGTCTCGATTTTCCATTTATTTGTTTAATCAGAAAGGAAAGTTTTCTTACAAATAAGACAACAATTCAACAAATATCGTAGTCTAGCCTTACCAACGAGAGCTAATTATGGTCTTAATAAGTAAGTCGATGTCTAATTTATAATTTCTATAATATCTGAAGCCTAAATTAAGACACGCAGTAATCAGGTTTTGCTCTTGAATAATGTAACTTTAACTGTTTTGATAAAATAATAAATGCAAGCGATAGGCCATCACACCGGTGTAACGCAGTGTATTAGTATGATTGAGTTTTAATCCACAAATTAAATGTTCAGACAAGACAATCGGTCAGTCGTCATCTAAAAGTGAACAGATTCACAGTAATATCTGTAATGTGATTTCATTTCTTAGTGGGGGCTGGGATGGCCTAGTGGTCTAGAGTGTCGCGCTTCGACCTCTAGCTGGCCGGTCACCTCTGGCTTGCGGCTGTGGTTTCGAGCCCTAGTGTGAGCGTATGTGACATGGAGATAGGGACGCCTTCTCAACCTCGTGGATTTCCCCCGGGCACTCCGGTTTCCTTCCACTGCGCAAGCGAATTATTGAAATACAAATTGAAAACCATTGTGTCAAGTGGACGTTAAACCCCATTCCTCTCTCTCTTTCTCTCTCTATCGTTTCTTGGTTGGCTCTTACCCATATTCACTCCCCACATATGATACCAGAACGACAAACACATTGTAGATGTTGACTGGGTAATTTCTAGACTCTCTATCCTCGCTCTGTCATTTTCTACTCGCGGGTCAGATGTTTCGATATATATGTATGATCCACCTGAAAGAGAATAAAACGAGAAGAATTTCATTTATCTAGTTAAACGAGCTAAGTCTCTAACTCAATATCATCCAAAATCTTCATCATTGAAAACACAAATTATTTGTCAATTTAAATCAACATTGAAGCTATGTGATCTTACCGGGAAAACATGGGCTTCTGATGTCCAATATTTAAAACCAAAACATCATTTTACCATTTGTAAACGAATCGTGTACCATAATGCGTTCCACACCCAGTTCTAGCGAGAGGCTCAAGGAACGAGGCTAGACATATTGCATCAAACCAAACAGAGTATATAGACTGGAATAACCAGACGCTATAAACTTGGATTTGCTTGAAACAACTGGCTTATTTCGATGACAATAACTGATTTGAAATTAGAGTAAAAACGGAAACCATTGAATGTATATTCATATTACAGTCTTATATGAGTTGCGACCCACTTTTATCAATTTGTTGGTCTCAAATGTTAGCGATTTAGCTCCTTAATAACTGAACTGTTGACATTTCAAAGAAATTTCAATTAATTTAGATTGTGATGGTTAAATCAGTCTTATTAAACCGATTCTAAAGAGTTATAACAATTACAGGAGAACTAAATCAAAATTATGTTGCTTTGGAAAATGGCATGTTAAAGTTGCTTTCCTAATTCAAAATTTGAAGATATCTGCAGTTACATCTAAATCTGGACACGTTAGATATCAATATTTAGTAAATTTGTAATTACAATTCCACATAAATTCACTGCCATCAAGATAATTCAGATGTTGCATTTTTTTTTTAATTGATAATATCTTTGTTCAAGTTGGGGGAGGGGGAATTTTTAAGCAAGTGGTAGGTATCCCCATGGGTACCAACTGTGCATCTTTGCTTGCTGATTCGTTCTCTATTCCTACGAAGCCGATTACACACAGGCATTCGTAAAATCAAATAAACGACTAGTTAGACATTTTTTTTTCACTTATCGATATATCGATGATGTTCTAGCACTGAATAATCCAAAATTCAGTGATTATGTAGAATTCATATATCCCGATGAGCTCTAAATTAAAATCACTACTGACAATGACAATAACGCTTCCTACTTGGATCTGCGTCTCGATCTTGACAATTGCCATTAACTAAGTGTTAAATTGTAAGATAAACGTGATGACATTGACTTTCCGATTGTTAATTGTTAATTTTCCATTTGTTTGAAGCAGCATTCCAATATCACCAGCCTATGGAGTGTTTGTGTCCCAGCTGATTCGTTACGTGAGAGCTTTTTCATATTGGTTAACCGAATGACTGACCTTAAATGATCAAATGTCGTTTTCTACGTCACAGAACGGGACTTCCCACTATAAGTTGTTAGATCTACATGTAGTGTAGGCCATCAAAAGTATAAAAAACGAAACGAAATATAGATTTGTATTTTTATTAGATTGGTTGACAAGAATATTTTACACTAACGTTTTGAGTGAGTAGCGTGACGTGTGCACTGAGAACTATTTTTGGATACCGACTACCCTTTTTTTGCGAACGACTGCACTTATTTCGCGAACGACTTTTTTTTTCGGGGGTGTAGTACCCCCCCCCCCCCACAAACACACACACATTTACGCACCTGGTAGATACATCACAGTCACTTCAAGTTACGTAAACACATGGTCAATATGTTCCCTGTCTTCCCTACTAATGTTTTCTTGGGTATTCGATATACACTAATTATCTACTCTCTGTGAAAACTGGACTGTTATCAATAAGGGTTAGACCCTAATCCTACAAAGAAAATTAGCTGTGTTAAAGAAATGGATTTGTACCGACCTGTTGGGAGAACCTGTAAGTTGCTGTAAATAAAGCATATTGTATTGTTTCAGGTGAACGATGTGGGGGTGGTGATAGCTTCTGTATTAGAGGATATAAATGTGTAAATGACATGTGCGTGCGTAAGTATAATATAGATATATTATGTTGTTTTATAACACATCAATACTTGGTTCATTTGTATTCCAGTGACCGATACCTCGTGTTTAGCAGTGTATGTTTAAATTGTTAACAGATGGTACACTTTATGACATTATTATATGCTGGATGATTTGTCTACCAGATAATGGTAGCCTTTTATGTTATGAAAGCACAGTTGTTTATTGTTAATTATCTTTATTATAGCTATATATGGCTGTGATAAAAAGACGGATGGTGATTCTTGCCAGTATGACGGTACTTGTAAAGGTGGTGTTTGTTTCGGTAAATATGATTTATTTTATATACAGTGGGTCAATTATACCAACCCTGGCTATTTATATATATTATAGACAATAGGCCAATTATACCAACCCTGGCTATTTATATATATTATCGATAATATTTCTAGACATCGTTAAATCTAATTCGTTTAATATGTTGATGTGAACAGTCCATATACTGATTACACTATTTGCCAGATTACACTATTTTGCCTATACTGTTATATAGGACTTCGAATTTTGTCTAATGGTTTGGATTGTTCGTTTTATTTCATTCATATTGTCATATATAATGATGTGTATTACTTATAGTTTTAGAACCTTGTGGGACAGACGATAATTGCTATCTTCATCATCAATGTATCGGTGGATACTGTAGAGGTAAATATTCACTATTCTATTTATAATCACCCACCGTAATATGATTAAAATATAAACAACTTTAACCTCTTTATTTAAATAAGAAAGACACAAATTATTTGACATCAACATTTTTATGTCGCCTTTCCTCGTTCCCGTTGATTGTAATGTGTACACTGGAGGGTGTATTAAAGGTTTACTCTATCTGTCATGATGTTAACATGTTTTAGTCATCTGCCATGGTGTAGGTTTACCTCTATCTTTCATGGCTACTTTGAATATATATATATAAATACTATTCAAAAAAAGGAGGGAATATTTGATTTTGGTGCCATAATACTAAAATATGCAAATGACTACGAAAAAATTCCTTAACAGAAGAAACATGTGAGCCCAAACGTAGCAATAGCAACCGCATGGAATGCAGATGATGCTTGGGATCATCATTGGGGCCCAACCCAAGATTTGCACGACTCTGAATTGGAATGTTACAGTCATTGTGGCAATGAAATCCAGGGTGGAAACATCAGTTTTAATTGTTTAGTGGCCAGAAAACAAATTTTGATGTGCGTCGGCTTACCGAAGATGAAAGTGAAAGGTTACGTGCCCTTGGCATGCTACAGATCGGCACAACACAGGCGGTTGTGGCGCGGACGATGAATGTTTCTCAGTCTGTCATAAGCAGTCTATGGTCCAGATACCGTGATACACAATCTGTACAGGGCAGACCACGCTCATGTCGACCAAGGCCGACAGTTCAGGCCCAGGATCGATTTATCCGTACCTTGGCCTTGAGAAATCGTGTCATCACAGCAAATCAGATTTGCGCTCGTCTTCAAACAGACACTGGTGTGAGAGTGATTCTTTGTTTGAGAGATCATCACATTCAGGCAATACGTCGTTGGTGTAGGGATCGTCAACACTGGGATAATCGTCGCTGGAGCAATGTGATGTTTTCAGATGAGTCAAGGTTCACTGTTGATTTTTTTGGACAGACGTAGGAGGGTGTGGCGTCGTCGAAACGAGCGCTTCCAAGACGTTAACGTCATCAGACATGATCGATTTTTGTTTTTTTTTTGTTTGTAAGCTTACTCTTCCTAGGACACCTGTTACCACTGTTCTTCGTGTATTTTGTACACGGTGAACAGTCCATATGCTGATTACACTATTTTGCGATTTTACACATTTTTGCCTATACCGTTCTTAGGACTTCGAATTTTGTCTAATGGTTTGGATTGTTCGTACTTGGTTTTATTTTATTGTATGGTACGGGGAGGCATCATTGTTGCTGAAGGAACGGCTTTACATGATTTTCAGGGCGTGTTACAGGCCAGTACTACCGGGACAACATCTTGGCAGTCCATGTTGTGCTGTTCGCACGACGTCATGGCCGCCGTTTCACCTTCCAGGATGACAATACAAAATGTCACAGGGCCAAGATCGTTACAGGTTACCTCCAACAACAGAACATTACCCCATTACCTTGGCCAGCTCTTAGTCCCGACCCCCCCCCCATCGAGCATGCCTGGGACATGCTTGGACAGAGGTTACGTCAACGTCAACAACGTCCTGCCAATGTCCAAGAACTTGCTGCTGTGTTGCAACAGGAATGGGACAATCTGGACCAAAATGACCTTAGACGTCTGATTAGGAGTATGCCACGTCGGATCAATGCTTGTTTGGCAAACAGAGGAGGATTTACCCGTTACTGACTTTGTTGTGATGCTGTGGTAACTTTGCTGTTTGGCCCCGGGTATCATTTTACCCTTTTATGGTCAGTCTGTGCCTTACTTAGTCTAACGATCATTTGGAATAAATCGATAAATGTGAACTTCATTTCATTTTGTCATTTGTTTCTTCGTCAGTTTCATTAGGTGACTTTAATAACACTTAAAAATCAAATATCCCTACTTTTACCTAGAATTGCCAAGAAACACAATGGAGGACAATATGAAAAGACTCCGAAAACTTGTCAATTCATTTTCAAGAATCCTTGAAGATGACGAAATATCATTTCTTACCATATTTGACGTGAAACCAAGCAGTTTTTATGGATTACCCAAACTCCACAAGAGCAAAGAGATAAGTGAATCTTGCGAAAAACAGAAAAGTGATTACATTACGATGGAAAGACCAAAGGTTCTGAAATTACGCTCTATTATTGCCGGGCCTTCCTGTGAAACCCATCGTCTAAGTCACCTTTTAGATATACTGTTACGACCATATGTACTTAGGGTAAGAAGAAATATTAGAGATAGTGTTGATTTTCTAAACCAGCTTCCGCCATCGGTCGCAGAAAATGCTACACTAGTTACTTACGATGCCACAAACCTCTACTCAAATATTACATTTGATTTAGGATTAACAGCTATTGAATTCTGGGTAGATAAATTCCCACAAGATCTCCATGAACGTTTCACAAAAGATTTTATTTTATGTAGTTTGAAGTTCGTACTTGAAAATAACTGTTTCTATTTCGATGCAAAATATGATAAACAGCTAGTTGGCACTGCCATGGGAACTAAATGCGCCCCCTGTTACGCAACATTGGTTTTGGGTTATCTAGAATTTAAAATTGCGGAAAAAGTTGAGATAGCATTTGACCTTGAAACAAGAATATACTTTGATGATTGTTTTTTTATTTGGCTAAAAAATCTAGATCAATTATCCATCTTTAGTGAAATTCTAATTAGCATACACCCAAAAATACAATTTACCGTTGAAACAAGCGCCAAAAAAATATCATGTTTGGATATTATGGTTCTAAAAGCTGATGATAATAAAATAGAAACCCAAATATGAACAATGTACTCCGGGATGACTTTGCTCTACTGAGACGTAGTAAACGAATGAGCAAAATCCTTAATGAAATTACGAATCATTCTACATGACCGTAAATACCCATTAACTTTAATCAATGACGGTGTAAAGCGGGCGAAGGCATTTGATATTTTAGAACTTAGAACAGTGAGACCAAAAAATACAAAAAAAGTGTATACCATACATCTCCACGTACAATCCTGGAAACCCAAATATGAACAATGTACTCCGGGATGACTTTCCTCTACTGAGACGTAGTGAACGAATGAGCAAAATCCTTAATGAAACAAAGTTCATTCCTTCAAAGCGTCAACCACCTAGCTTTAAAAAGATGCTAACAAGAGCAAAATATGATAGTGTTGAAACAGAGTACACGGTAACAAAATGTGGACGAGGAAACTGTGGAACGTGCGAATACTTGATTGAAGGCAATTCTTTTAACTTTAATAGTTTTTCATTTAAAATAAATAATAGTATGACATGCTCTGTCACATACGTAGTATATGTAATTAATAAGAAATAATTACATTTGTTTAATAAAAAAATGTAAACGTAACTATTACGAAAAAATAGATCAAAACATAAACAACGATTTAAATTTTGTCTCTAAATCATGTTGGAAACTTGTCAACTTGTTTGTAAAAGAAAACGGGTCATCACATCACACTATCCCACCACTCAACACTAACAACAACAACACCACGGCTTTTACACCACGGGACAAAGCAGAGGCGTTGAACACATTTTTTATAAACCAGACTGAATTGAACGATACTAGTCACCCTCTGCCTTGTCCTAGTCACAAAGAGAACTCAATTAAAGAACTGGCATTACACCCAAAGGAAGTTAAAGATATGCTTAGTTGTATTGATATATCAAAGTCTTCTGGTCCCGATAATATTAGTGGTAAATTACTTAAATCAATTGCTGAAGAAATTTCTATTCCACTTTGTTCTCTTTTTAATCTTTCACTAAATACTAGATCTTTTCCCTAAAATTGGAAACATGCGAACGTTTTGGCTCTCCATAAAAAAGGCAGTAAATCTGATTGTTCGAACTATAGACCGGTCTCATTGTTAAGTTTAGTCTCTAAAATTTTTGAAAAATGCATACACAAGCATATTTTTAACTTCCTGCGCGACAATTCACTACTAACAAAATTCCAAAGTGGTTTTATGAAAGGAGACTCAACTATAAATCAACTTACAGACATAAACCATTTTTTTTCAAAAGCGATAGATGATGGGCACTATGTGAGAATTGTGTTTTGTGACATCAGCAAGGCTTTCGATAGGGTCTGGCATGCCGGTCTCTGTCGAAAGCTGGACGCTGTTGGTATTAGAGGAGGCTTATTGGAGTGGCTTCAATGCTATTTAACTAATAGAACACAGTGTGTCGTTGTCGAAAATGCCTCCTCTGGTACCTCAGTTGTCAATGCTGGGGTTCCGCAGGGCTCAGTTCTCGGTCCTTTACTTTTTCTGATCTACATAAATGATATTGTTGAGAAATTACAGTCAAATATAAAAAGTTTCGCGGATGATACATCTTTATATATGCTGATTAAAGATCCTACAGAAGGTGCTCAAATTTTAAATTCAGATATTGAGAGAATATACACATGGGCTGAAACATGGCTAGTTTCCTTTAATCCTGAAAAAACTGAAATATTAACAATATCAGCCACATCTAAGCACGATTCGATTCCTCTTTGTATGAACACGGTTAAAATAAATGAAGTATCTCACCACAAACATTTGGGGCTCATTTTTCAAAACAATCTTAAATGGAACATACATATAGAAAATCTTTGTAATAAAGTGTCAAAATTTATAAACTGCTTAAGATCAATCAAGTACCGGCTAGGACGGAAATCACTTAAAACAATATATACTTCCTATATTTTACCACATTTTGACTATACTGACATTATCTGGGATGGGTGCACTGATTACTTAGCTAACCAGTTAGAACAATTACAATAAGATGCTTTACGCACAATATGTGGCGCTGTGAAGGGAGCTAGCCATGATTTGCTAAATAAAAAACAAAGTAAATATTCATTAAGAAATGATAAAAACCTACCATAATATTCTTGTAAAACTAATCTATTTTATAATTCTTTCTTTCCTTCAACTACACGACTTTGGAACAATCTAGATCTTTCAATACGTAATTCAGATACGTTATTCATTTTTAAACAAAAACTCGCAATGCATGATCACTCGGTACCTCCGTATTACCATATCGGTAAAAGAAAAGTTCAAATCATTCATTCAAGACTTCGTTTATCAAACAGTGATCTAAATGGACATGCATTTTTAAGACACATAACTGACTCTCCAACCTGCCGATGTGGACACGATTTTAAAGATCCTTATCACTTTCTGCCGATATGTCCCTTATATTCAGAAGCACGAAATACAACCATACACATATTAACAACAGAATACATCAACATAAAAAATTTTATTGCATGGTTCTACGGATATTTCACTTGACCAAAATATATTAATATTTTCCGAAGTGCAAAACTTTATAGAATTAAGTAATAGATTTTAAGAACTGTAATCGTCATTTATCATTACCATCTTTCGATTCTGTTTAAATATTTACATCCTTTCAGGCCTTAAATCAAGTTTATTTATAATGTATATCAAACAACCGTTTATTTGAAAATAGTATGGTATACTTTCAGAATTGTATAAATTAATAACATAATATGAATAATTTCGACTATAGACATGTGTTTAAGTATAACAATTGTAATTGTATTTATATCCTTACAGGCCTTAAACCAAGATTAGTTAAAATGTATATCAAATAAGCATTTTATTTGTAAATATTATTGTATAATTTTAGAAGTGTATTAATTATTAGATAATAACACAATATAAATAGTTTCGACTAAATACATGTATTTAAGTAAACCAATTGTAATTATAATGTTTTCTTAAAGGGAGAGGGGTGATATAGGCCTAGCATGTTCCCCAATCCTATTCTTGTTGAATAGTATATAGTTTATAAAAAAAATAATGTAATTACATGTCTTGGATGTAATGAATTGTACATTGGATCCACAAATGAATTACGGAAGCGTGTGACAGTACATAAACAGCATATAAAAGAGGAAATATACCGCAAAATCACATTAAGTGGGCATATCGCGGTGTTAGCTAAAAATAAATCGCCACATTTTCATATTTCCCCATTTTATAAACTGTCTGATAATAATATCACAAAATTAAGAGTTAAAGAAGAGTATTTTATAAACAAATTTAAACCCAAACTCAACCAGTGATATTGTTTCATTTTAATTTACATGTAAAATGATTGTAACTATCTCTCCATAATGACGCTACATACTGACGTAACGCCATTATCCATTATTGCCTTGAAAACCTAACGGCGAAACATGTAGGCATTTAAATAAAATTTCTTTAATGGTTTTTACAATATATTTATTTATCTACAAAAGAGTTTCTTTGGACAACTCCCAGAGAAATATAAATAAAATTACGTTGAAAAAAGAAATAAACACATGTTTATGGTTGACCTTTTCAGTTCTCTTGAACCTCTTCAGACCATTTTGATTATAATAATATAATATAATGGATAGATCAATGTAAATATGTCAGACCATTTTGATTATAATAATATAAGATAAGAGACAATGACGTTACGACATAGCTTAGTTACGAAACAGGAGAATAAATAATATAAAATCAATGAGAATGAGATGTCCAGAATAACAAGATCAAGAAAATCATCAGTATATACGAGGTAATCAAACACAGACATCAGGAACAGAAACTAAGCTAAAAAAGAAAGTGACAATTCCTCAACAAAGTGATATAACTAATTATATTAATAGTACACCAAACCAGAGGAATGATAAGTCTAAACCGAATCATACACCCCCCAATAAAAAATGAATTATACAATGTTTATCCGTTCTAAAAAATCATGCAATAGAATTATCTTTTTAAAAAAAAAATATAACCTGACAGCTTTTCCAATTCTATGTCAAGTTATCAGTTGTATATTCGATTATCTTCAAAAAAATAATTAACTGTGATTCATCAATATACTATCTAGAAAGAAACATAAAACATTGTCATCTAAATAACCAAAATAACATTTTTAACCCATTTATATATTCAGATACATGATGAATAAATTAACCTTGTGTACCATTAATGTTAATGGTATTAAAAAGCTTGACAAATATGAAAGAGTTATAGAATGGTTAAGACACCACAAATGTTTAATTGCTTTTCTGCAAGAAACACACCTAGACAATGTTTTAAGTTGCAATCTAGAAAGGGATACTGGTTTTGTAGGGTTCTATAGCCACGGTTCCAATGCTCTTAGAGGAGTTGCAATAATAATCAAGAATTCAGTCAATTTTGAATTTATAGATAAATATACGGATAATGAAGGAAGATTTATATTATTAAATATTAAATTTGAGGATGTTATATTCACATTAATATGTGTTTATGCACCAAATCAAAAGAAAACTAGAAATACATTTTTTTTTAAAAATAAATAAGATAACAAAACAAAATTCAAAGGGAATTTTAATTGTAGGTGGCGACTTTAACGATACTTAAGCAACACTGGATAGGAAAAATAAACAATCGGGAGTAGTTGCTAAACCTTCCAAAATTTTAAAAGATATATTAAAAGATCATAAATTGATTGATATTTGGAGAACTCTAAATAAAGAAAAACAACAATTTACATGGCGTAGAAATGACCAGTCACAATATATAGTAGGATCGATTTATTACTGGTTTCAAAGGATTTATATCCTCAGATACATGAATGTAAAATTAAACCTATAGTTATTAAATACACGGATCATCAATGTGTTTACTTGGAATTTCAATTAAACCCTAATGATAAGAGTAGCAGTTATTGGAAAATAAATAATTCAATTTTGGAAGATGGTGAATATAAACTACTGATGAATTGTATACTAGAAGAATATAAATACAAATTAAAAAATAGACAAACAGACTGCAGTTCAATCTGGGACTGTATGAAAATAGAAATAAGAGAAAAAACAATAAGCTATTGTAAAGCTAAAAATAAGAAATCTAGAAATGAATTAAAGGATCTCGAAAATGAATTAGAAAAAAAAATATAGAGATAGAGATAAAAATTTAACCGACAATCAAAATATTAACTCTGATATACTTAAAATCGAATTAGAGATACAAAAATTATACGAACAAAGAATAAAAGGAGCAAAAATCAGAGCCAGGGACAAATGTCTGGAACTAGGAGAAAAAAATAACTCGTATTTTATGGGACTTGAAAAACAGAGACAAATAAGGAAATCAATAAATAGGTAATCAAATAATAAGGGTGAAATTATTAAAGATCAAAGAACGATATTGAATGAAATAAGAAACTATTACAAAGTATTGTATACTTCTCAAAAACCAGTCAAACATCATCAATGAAATATGTAAACGAAACGAAGTTAAAACAAAGAGCAAAACCCGAAGATTATTTAGGATGCGATGGCGAAATAACAACAGATGAGAGTACTGGCGCGATACACCATATGAAACTAAATAAATCTCCTGGCTTAAACGGACTTTCTGTAGAATTGTATAGAACATTCTGGGACAGTATTAAAGAGATAATAGTTTTTATATTAAATAGGTGCTATCATGGAACATTACTTACTAAATCACAGATAACTAGTGTAATATCCTTAATATTTAAAAAAGGTGATCCGTTATTACTTGAAAATTATAGACCAATATCTTTATTGAACGTAGATTTAAAGATACTATCACGTGTACTAGCCCAACGTCTTAAAGTGGTATTACCACAAATAATACATGATGATCAAACAGGATATATCAAAAATAGATTTATTGGTTTTAACCTAAAACAAATTCAAGATATAATTGATTATGCTGATCAATATAACGTTGAAGGAAGTGTAATTTTTATTGATTTCGTGAAAGCCTTCGATGCCCTTCAATGGTCATTTATTCTAGAAACTCTCAAATACTTTGGTTTTAATCAACCATTTATATCATGGGTAGAAACACTGTATCATAATATAGAAGCAAGCGTTTTAAATAATGGCTGGATTTCTGAAAGGTTTAAAATTTCAAGAGGTATTAGGCAAGGATGCCCATTGTCAGCTCTCCTGTTAGTCATCTCGGCTGAAATAATGGCCATAAAATTAAGAGGAAATAAAAATATAAAAGGGATACAGATAAAACTAGATAACCAAACACACAGTATAAAAATCACACAAATGGCCGATGATACAACCCTTTTCCTGGGGTCGAAAGAAGAGATATCCTTAGCAATGAATGAAATAGAAATATTTGGATCTTATTCAGGATTAAAACTAAATCGAAATAAAACAGAAGGTAAATGGATAGGTAAACTAAAAAACTGTAAAGATAAAAGTAGTGGAATAAACTGGACGGATAAACCAACCAAGGTATTGGGTTTATATTTTGGACAAGACCAACTTGAATGTCAGAGGCTAAATTGGGAAAACAAAATAGAAAAAATGAAAAAAATAATTAACAATTGGCAGAAACGAAAATTAACTATGATAGGAAAAATCCTGATAATCAAAACTATTATAATGCCAATATTCACGTTTGTGGCAAGCGCCTGCGTAGTACCAAAATATTATCTAAAGGAAATAGAAACGACTTGTTTTGGGTTTTTGTGGAATAGTAAATCTAAGAAAATTAAACGAGCTACGTTAATTGGTAAATATGAAAATGGTGGAATAAATATGATTGACATTGAAAGTTACTTTAATTCATTGAAAGCAATATGGGTCAAAAGATTATTAGATCAAAACTGCGCTAATTGGACGATTATTCCATTAAAATTTTATAATAAACTTGGAAAGAACCTTTTGATTTTTCACATGAATATAGACAGCATAAAATCTATCCCAAATATTAATTCTATACTAGAATTCTATCGAAATATAATAACATGCTGGGTGAAGACTAGACAAATCCAAAATCCAGAACCTCATATCCAAATTAGAAAGCAAATATTATGGGGAAATAAACATATTAAATTTAACAACAAAAGTATAATTTACGAGAATTAGATTGATAGTAAAATGATTCATCTAAATGATATTCTTGATGATAAAAACCAAATTTCATTACCAATTATAATGAACAAGCTACATAATAAGTCCAACTATATATCAGAATTTAAAACGATTGAAACATGTATACCCCAAAAATGGCTAAAAATTATCTCCATTGAAAGCGCTTATCAAATAAAACTCGTCTTACCTGGAAAGGAAAAGAAATAGAACATATGGAATTAACTTCAAGGAGATTATACAAATTTATAAAACCAACTGGAATAAATTATTGGTTACGATACTTCAAAAGGGAAAATAGTCTGTTCCTATCCTACATATATACTTTTATATTCAAATTTCTAGCAGACAACGACCTAAAAATATTTAGATGGAAACTACTTCAATGTATTATTCCATATCAAAATTTATTATGCAAATGGAATATTAGCGATAATAACCTTTACAAATTCTGTTCAGTAGAAGAAAATTATGATCATTATTTTGTAAATTGTAAATATCTTAAAATATTATGGGAGAAGGTACGTCATATACTATCAAAACTACACATCGACAAACAAATAACATTAAAAGATTTTGTGTTAGGTTACAAATACTACGATAAAAATTACTTTTAATTAAATTACTTGTTAACTATCGTTTCATTTACAATATACAAAATTTATCATATATCCGATCAAAAAACTAAAAACATTAATGTCTTAAAAATCATCAATGAAGAATTAAAACGCAGAATAATCTTCTTAAAAAAGGAAAACAGTTTTATTAACAGAATACTACAATTTTTATAAAAATTGTCTCAAAAATAAGCATTACTAACATTAAAATTAGTTAGTATATTTGTAAATTTTTAGCATATGCTCCTGCTAAACTGCATTATATATGAATGGTTATTGTTAATAAAACTTAAAAAAAAAATAAATAAAATGAAAATACCTTTCCTAAAAAAAATAATATTTTTACCACATAACAAAATTAAAAAGAAATACTCAAATTATTCATATTAAATTATATAAACAACACGGTAGCTAAAAAGTACTTAAGTCTTTTCATCTTTCGACTTTAATTTCGTGGAAAGAATCAGTACCTTCATCTACCGCTTAACAGCTTAAAATATTCCCTTAAAATGTACCCAAATAGCTGGTTATAATGTCAAGACTCTGACCTCCTTAATGGGAGATAGCACATCTTAGGGGAAAGCCAAGCTTAATATGTTTACACGCGTACACTTAACAACAACATAATACCCTTCTAGAATAATAGAAGTAACTAATCCCCTGCATATCAAGCTAAAGATAAACATGTACTGACAATAATAAATGAATCTTTAATGATATAATTATATGTACAGATAAAGTAATTATAAACCAACCACTATAATGTAAAACACTGTATGATGTACTTTTTATGTTATATTTTTTAAAAAAATATTTAAAAAAAAAAAAAAACAACAAAAAAACAACATATCATTTAATACTGACCTATGCACATAAATATACATAATGTAAAAATATATATATATATTGAACTGTATATACATGAACCTTATTGATTTGCATTATATGTGTGTATTTATGACTTCTGTAAATAAATTATTTTAAAAGGAAAAAAAAAAAAAAAATAAAATCAACTAAATCTGCTACTGTCCCAAGCAGATATGAAAGCTTTTATATTCATCATCACGTGCCATCGATTATACTAAGTATCTTAATGAAAATAACAAGAAAAAAAAATTAAAATTAGTCGAAAACTCGCGAAGTTACGGATTTAAATATAGGTTGAAACCGTAAATTAGCTTTAAAAAAACAAACGACAGGTGCCAAGAACAAACGACTTGAACAAGTATCACCTTGAAAATTTCAAAGTTCCTAGGCATCTTAGTCTCTTGGCCTTAAACACTGTTTATAAATTTAAAGTCAATCGGATATTAACTTTAGCCACAAGAGCGTTCACAATATTTTTTGAGGTGATCAAGGGTCATAACTCTGGCAGTAATTACTGAAAATCAATGGGCTTCTTCGTCTCGTGACCTTAAACACTGTGTTTAAATTTAAAGTCAATCGGATATTAACTTTAGCCGCTAGAGCGTTCAAAAGGTTTTTTGAAGAGATCAAGGGTTATAACTCTGGCAGTAACTATCGGATATCCTTGAAAATCCATATGCTTCTTTTTTTCATGACCTTAAACACTGTGCAAAAATTTAAAGTCATTCGGGTATTTACTTTAGCTTCTAGAGAGTTCACAAGAAATTGTGGACGACGAACTGGCGGACCGACGGCCGGCCGGTCGGGGGCGACGGCAAAATACAACCATATTTCCATATGCTTCTTCGTCTCATGACCTTAAACACTGTGCATAAATTTAAAGTAAATCGGGTCTTAACTTTAACCTCTAGAGCGTTCACAAGAAATTGTGGACGACGAACGGAGGGACTGACGGACGGCCGGTCGGGGGCGACGGCAATATACGACCACCTTTCCATGTGGGCGTATAATTAAAATATACGAAAATCATTATTATTATTATGAACTGCAGCTTTAGGCACGAAGCGCCGAGTGT
Source organism: Patella pellucida (assembly GCA_917208275.1). Lineage (NCBI taxonomy): Eukaryota > Metazoa > Mollusca > Gastropoda > Patellidae > Patella > Patella pellucida. Next base: position 63,670 of record CAKJPN010000006.1, on the reverse strand, counting down.
TCGAGTTCGTTTGAGTGTCTAGAGTCAACAATTGCAAATGGCGCCGAGCGACAAAGTTTTATCTCTCATGGGAAGCTTAAAGTCGGTAAAATGAATAGTTAATGGTCGTTTAAGCTGAAATTTGGTGTGAGGTCATTGCTAGCTTATCTCCTATCACCCTGAAAATTTCAAGTCTCTGTGATTTCCGTTACTGAAATAGAACCGTTTTTTCACCATTGTTCATTTTCAATTCAAAATGGCGTCCAGCAGTTGACTTAAATCGAAATTCGATTCCTGAAAGTTTTTTAGCTGTCCTAAAAGGATTCGGAAAATATAATTGCCTTGTCTGTAAGTAAAATATCAACAAAGCCTTATCGGTTTGCACATGTCGCGATGGTTGCACTTCCGGTTTGGGCTACAAACTCAATTTTTTGTGTACGAATCAGTAGTGTCTTAGCTATTACAAAAATCAATTTCAAGGCAATTTGACCTATATTTCGTCGATTTTTTTGAAAATTTTGATCCTTAATTTCTCCAAGGGGAGATAATTTAGAAAATTTCTAATGATATTTTTCAAATTGTATCGATAAAATCTACTCACATACTTAATTTCGTGAAAATCGTGCAACTATTAAAGAAGTTGTTAAGTTGGTCTCAACTTTTGGTTTCGAAATAACATCGACGAATTTTCGAAATTCGAAAATCCGAAATTGCAGATTTGAAGTAAATGTTTCAAGGTATTCAAAGAAAAAATAATTAATAAAATAGGTCAAAAAGTCACAAAGTTACAGCAATGTTTGTCAAATGCATTCGACTTGTTCTTATTTTCAATTCAAAATGGCGTCCATCACTTGTCGTAAATCAAAATTCTATTCCCAACAGTTTTTCGGCTTTTCTAAAAGGATTCGGAAAATATAATTGCCTTGTCTGTAAGTAAAATATCAACAAAGGAGTATCGATTTTCACATTTCAAGATGGTTGCACTTCCGGTTTGAGCTACAAACTCATTTTTTTGGGTACGAATCAGTATTGTCCTAGCTACAATTTTTTTTTTTTTTAAGGCAATCTGACCTATATTTCGTCGATTTTTCGAAAACTTTGTACCTTAATATCACCAAGGGGAGATAATTTAAAAAATTTCTAACAACATTTTTTAAGTCGCATGAGCGAGATCTTCTTGGAAATCGTGCAACTATTAAAGAAGTTGTTATTTTGATTGTTACTTCCGGCTCGAAATCACAGCGACGAAATTTGAAGTAAAGGAGTCAAGGTATTCAAAGAAAAAAGAATTAGTAAAATAGGTGAAATAGTCACAAAGTTACAGCAAAGTAGGTCAAATGCATTTGTTTGTAAAATTCGGTGATTTCGGATGCGAAAAACGTTTTGAAAATATATTTACCCAACAGCCACCACCCATTTTTTTTTGGGGGGGGGGGTAGGTAAAAGTTTCAGAAAGATCCTATGAGTAGATTCTGAGAAATCCGATTTGTGAATAAAACACAAAAAAAAAATAATAATAGGAAGAATAATAATCTTAACAGAAACAATAAGCTTTCATATATGAATATTTTCTTGTGAAGGATTGAAAGTAGTGACTAGTATTAAATTTGATATATTACTTTCTTTTGGCTTTTATTTCTTGAGTCTTTATTGTCCCTTGTTAAAGCTTTATTGAATCCGTTAGTAATCAAATTTAAAGGATAATTTTGTCTTAATAAGAAATTTCTTAATTCATTAAGTCTGGAATATTTAACTTTATTATTAGACACAATAGTACATACACTTACTGCCATATTGTAGGGAATGTTACGTTTTATAAGTGATGGGTGACATGAGAAAAAAATTGGGGTATTGGTGTGTATCAGTTTTTTTTATAATATAGGTCGGTTTCAACTTTGCCATCTGTCGAAATTGTTACTATGATATCAAGAAAACTTAGACTAGATTTGCTCCTTTCGATTGTAAATTGAAAAATAATCGTTTTTATTTTAGTAAACTATGTAAATCGGCTAAAACAGAATCATGTTGATTAAATATTATGAAACAATCGTCTAGGAATCTCTTCCAGTTTATTTCTATGTATAGTTTTAGTTCATTATTAAATTGCCCCCTATTCTATCATACCATAATTCTTCAAGGTATCCTAAAGCCAAAGTAGCATATGTAGGGCCAACCTTTGTACCCATAGCCACACCTTTGATTTGTTTGAAGTATTGGCCATCAAAATAAAATATATTATTTTGAACTACTAATTATTATATTATTATAATCAAAATGGTCTGACATATTTAAATTATATTATCCATTATATTATATTCTTATAATCAAAATGTTCTGAAGAGGTTCAAGAGAACTGAAAACGTTAACCATAAACATGTGTTTATTTCTTTTTTCAACGTAATTTTATTTATATATATATATATAGAAAAAAATATATAAACTGATCTAACTCTCAGTTCATCATAAAAATAAAATTAAGATATTATTTTAACAGCATAGTAACGCATTAAAAATGACCTGACGATTCGTTTGATAACGATGAAAGTACTAGCCAAAATTTTAATTTTTAGTGTTTTTTCTCTAATATTTTTATATATATATTGAAACATGTAGAAGCAAATCGGTGTTATTTTTTTATTTTATACTATAATATATATATATATATTCAGTTAGCTACTTGTCCAAAAAAGAGATCAATTAGGCTATTTTATCTGTTTAGCAGAGGTCTAAATTTGTTTATAAAATATTCCTCTTTAACTGTTCTCTGTTTTGCGCAATCATTTGAGAGCTGGTAGAACGGGAATATTTGAAATTTGGTTTGAAAGTTGTGTGCACATATGTCCAGAGGCTCACTCAGAGATATCATGCGATATTCTGGATTTTCTATCTGTGATTTGTGTACAGCAACTCGTGATCTCAAATATTCTGTTTGACCGATATAAAGCTCCGTACAGCCCGGGCAAGTTATGACATAGATCACATTACGCGATGCACATGTCAAATTTGCATTAACGTAAAATGTCCCGTGACCTTTAAAGGTGGTTGGCGGTCCTTCAATGGCATTTCTTCGACTCATATTTTGTTGGGTTTGACGAATCAGACGTGAATTTAGCCTCCGTAAGAATGTTTTTGAAACTACGGCTTTGACACTTGCTGTTGATGATTTCTACTGATTTTAAAATTTCTTCCATTCGTTCATCGTTTTCTAACACTGGTAGATTATGTCTAATTGTGTTCATATTGTCCGGGTTTTTAGGGTTGAAGGTCGAAACGAATGCAATAGGTTTTCGCTGTGACGTGTTTTTCTCCTTCACAGTCAGTAGATCGCGTCTATCCAGTTGTAAAGCTTTGGATATTCCATCGTTAATTAGATTGAGTGGATATTGTCTATTTCGAAGGAATATTCGTAGCTCTTCGAATCGAACTTTCTGTTGGTCGCTGTCCGATACAATTGTTCGGATTCGTTTAGTGTGACTTGGATGGCATGACGTATAATCAAATACTGCTTGGTGTCAGTAGGTTTGTAAAAATATCAGTTTCTATTTTTTCTCCTTTTTTGATAAACAATGTGTCTAGAAATGCTAGTCTAGTGTTCGACATTTCCATTGTAAATTGTATATTGATATCCATACCGTTTAATATTTTAAAGAAAATATCCAAGTCATCTTTTGAACGGGTCCATATTACGAAACAGTCGTCCAAGTATCGACGCCAAGCTTTATGAAATAGCTTGATTACCTCCGGTTATTATAAAATCCATTGTACAACTATATATCCTAGGGAATAAAAAAGTTCTCTCTTGTAAAGTTGTACTCATCAAAAACTGATACTGTCACAACTTGACAACGAGAAATAACCAAAATGGATGCTAATTACGTCACTGATCGGGATAGAACATTTTGCAATTGGGGGGGGGGGGGTCAACGCAAACGCTTGTCTGTCGTGAGGTTGTGTATGAATAAGAAATTCTTTTCGGACCCAGTAGGCCTATAACGTTATTTTTTTATATATAAATACCAAAAATGATTACCAACAATTAATCATACCGCACACCAGATGAATTATCGGCAGATAGTTCAGTTACTTTCTATTTCGCTCTGAATATTCCGGTGTGCAAAAAAACTGTTTAGAAAAATTCATAATAATACGTGATCGGTAACACAATTATTTTGTAAATTTCGAAAAAGCCGATTTTACGTTAATTATAGTGCATCAACTATCTGTGTCTCTATCACATCATATGAAATATAACCCATCACTAAAATTAACGTAAAATCGGCGTTTTTCGAAATTTGGTCAGAGAAATCCAATGCAAAGCAATGGTCGCTCTTCGTTAGTTTGCTCAGCTCTCTCCCACAATGCACATTGTTTTCCAAATGGGGGATTTATGTATAGTGTGATCTTTAGATGAATTCTGAGGATTAGTACAATACGATCACCCGACTGCCTGTCTGTCCGTCACATATTGTGGACATACTAATATTTTTAATAGGGACCTAATTCGATTAGCTTGATATTTATACACAGTGTTTATGTTAATAAAATGAACAAAAGAGAAAAGAGTTGAAAACCAAGTAAATATAGGGGACCGACTTATTGACTTAACATTGATACACTGTATATATATGCACGCTGCAAAGCATACAAGTTTGAAAACTATGAATTGACAAATGTAATTACCCATTGGTATCTTTAATATTAGATTCCGTTTCATGTGGAACTTCGTTGCTTCTTGCCATTTTTAGCTATGTCATGGTTTTTGGTTTTTATAGGCCCACCCATATATATATTGTCATCCGTTCATTATTTTGTATTTTATACGATTTTTGACGAAACTTAAATACAAGGTTTATATCACACTGATCTCGGTTCCTGTCGATATTGACAGGTATCGAACCGCCATGTCCAGGAGTGGTGTGGGTGTGTGTTGGGGGGATGGTGGGGGGGGGAGCAAATGTGGTATGATGAAATTTTCCTTTCGGATCAGATTGCCACGCTTTACGGGTTTATTTGTCTTATAATTGCATCTGAAATTCTGAAAACGCATATTCACATGTAGTTATCATTATTAAGTAATTACTTGAAATAAATACAATTCTAATCACTCATCGAATTATTTGTTATTTTCAAATGACGGTTTCAACTGAAATAACACAATAGTTTACAGAGATTCAGAAAAGAGCAGCCGAACCACAATTAAAGATAGTAAGAAAAAATATTTTCATTTTTACTATAAAATAATTCATGGATGTCACGTTGTCATGGATTTTGTCTCTATTTCAGAAGTCACAAAACAAGTAGGAGAGAGTAAGTATATCATAATTATTTACATGTTAACTATAATTTGATTAATGGAAGCCACGCTGTTGACGTGTATAAAACGAAGTTGCTATTATAATTACAAAATTTCAATTGATGCAATGACAGATGATTTTGTATTTCTTGACCTAACTATAGATTTAAACTTGCCAGAGACGGTAACCGTGGTAACCTATCAAATAAATATATTAGAAACAAGAAGGACAAAAACTAATTATTTTAGATTGAATGTGAAATATTTATGTGAACAATGTGAAAGTGTTTGATATTATGATTTGTGTCTCTCTAGAATGATCACCGTACCCGTTGATGAATCATGTGTACACGTACTGATATAAGAGATCTGACCAATTATCAGATAATTAATGTTTATCTTAACTATATTATAATATTATTTTACAGGGATGGTTTGTAGCGTGAACGAGTGTAAAGCTCAGGGAAACTACTGTTACACTTACAGATGTTGGGATAATGGTAAGATACCTAGTCTTCTGTTAATTACATAATTTTATTAAATGTTGTAAGTTTCCGTACAAATTGAACAAAATTCCGTCATATAAACTGTGCATTGTTTTGTCAAATTTCAAATAACGGTCAAATAGGTAAATACGACAGTATCTACATGTGAATTTGTTAAATATATTAAAATCTTGAACTATGTTATCAATCGTCTAACCAGTAAATGGGTTGTATTTTTCAGCTGCCGATTGTGGTGGTATAGCCTGTAAAAAGAACGAGGAGTGTTATAATGGTAGATGTGAAGACAGAAGTAAGTATCAAATTACAACAAAATGAATGGCTTGCGGCTGTGGTTTCGAGCGCTGGTATGAGCGTATGTGGCATGGAGATATAAGAGTTGAAAACAAATGTAAAGAATATTTCCTGAAAATTTCAGTCAAATTGATCCACTATGAATTGAAAATTAATAGATTGAAATTACAGCCTAGCCTCAATAATCATTACTAAAGTCAGAACAATTTAAATCATGAATAAAATTTGAGCACCAAATCGGTCATAATCAAATAGATATCACAGGCAAGCGTTGATATAGATAGTTGTTTATGGTCTGGATAAGTTCATTAATGTCTAATTAATAATTTCAGGCTTAAAGAAATAGATGCAAAAGGCAAATTTAGCTCTTGTACACGGTGAACAGTCCATATGCTGATTACACTATTTTGCGATTTTACACATTTTTGCCTATACCGTTCTTAGGACTTCGAATTTTGTCTAATGGTTTGGATTGTTCGTACTTGGTTTTATTTTATTGTATGGTACGGGGAGGCATCATTGTTGCTGAAAGAACGGCTTTACATGATTTTCAGGGCGTGTTACAGGCCAGTACTACCGGGACAACATCTTGGCAGTCCATGTTGTGCTGTTCGCACGACGTCATGGCCGCCGTTTCACCTTCCAGGATGACAATACAAAATGTCACAGGGCCAAGATCGTTACAGGTTACCTCCAACAACAGAACATTACCCCATTACCTTGGCCAGCTCTGAGTCCCGACCTCCCCCCCCCCCCCATCGAGCATGCCTGGGACATGCTTGGACAGAGGTTACGTCAACGTCAACAACGTCCTGCCAATGTCCAAGAACTTGCTGCTGTGTTGCAACAGGAATGGGACAATCTGGACCAAAATGACCTTAGACGTCTGATTAGGAGTATGCCACGTCGGATCAATGCTTGTTTGGCAAACAGAGGAGGATTTACCCGTTACTGACTTTGTTGTGATGCTGTGGTAACTTTGCTGTTTGACCCCGGGTATCATTTTACCCTTTTATGGTCAGTCTGTGCCTTACTTAGTCTAACGATCATTTGGAATAAATCGATAAATGTGAACTTCATTTCATTTTGTCATTTGTTTCTTCGTCAGTTTCATTAGGTGACTTTAATAACACTTAAAAATCAAATATCCCTACTTTTACCTAGAATTGCCAAGAAACACAATGGAGGACAATATGAAAAGACTCCGAAAACTTGTCAATTCATTTTCAAGAATCCTTGAAGATGACGAAATATCATTTCTTACCATATTTGACGTGAAACCAAGCAGTTTTTATGGATTACCCAAACTCCACAAGAGCAAAGAGATAAGTGAATCTTGCGAAAAACAGAAAAGTGATTACATTACGATGGAAAGACCAAAGGTTCTGAAATTACGCTCTATTATTGCCGGGCCTTCCTGTGAAACCCATCGTCTAAGTCACCTTTTAGATATACTGTTACGACCATATGTACTTAGGGTAAGAAGAAATATTAGAGATAGTGTTGATTTTCTAAACCAGCTTCCGCCATCGGTCGCAGAAAATGCTACACTAGTTACTTACGATGTCACAAACCTCTACTCAAATATTACATTTGATTTAGGATTAACAGCTATTGAATTCTGGGTAGATAAATTCCCACAAGATCTCCATGAACGTTTCACAAAAGATTTTATTTTATGTAGTTTGAAGTTCGTACTTGAAAATAACTGTTTCTATTTCGATGCAAAATATGATAAACAGCTAGTTGGCACTGCCATGGGAACTAAATGCGCCCCCTGTTACGCAACATTGGTTTTGGGTTATCTAGAATTTAAAATTGCGGAAAAAGTTGAGATAGCATTTGACCTTGAAACAAGAATATACTTTGATGATTGTTTTTTTATTTGGCTAAAAAATCTAGATCAATTATCCATCTTTAGTGAAATTCTAATTAGCATACACCCAAAAATACAATTTACCGTTGAAACAAGCGCCAAAAAAATATCATGTTTGGATATTATGGTGCTAAAAGCTGATGATAATAAAATAGAAACCCAAATATGAACAATGTACTCCGGGATGACTTTGCTCTACTGAGACGTAGTAATAGTGGGGCGGTTAAGCAAAAAATCGTGCATTTTTGAGTAAAAGCATGAAACTTGGCACATAGATGGAATGAACCCTACTGATAATTTTTGGATGTGGATCCACCTCAGCAGCTCCCCCTGGTGGACGTTGCGGCCTTTTTTCCAAAATGGCCGCCTATAGGGGACCGGTTAAGAAAGAAATCAGGCACTTTGTGTTAAAAGCATGAAACTTGGCACATAGATGGCATGAACCCTACTAACTATTATTTTGGGATGTGGACCCACCTCAGCAGCCCCCCCTGGTGGTCGTTACGGCCATCTTTTCCAAAATGGCCGCCTATAGTGGGTCGGTTTAGCAAAAAAAACGTGCATTTTTTAATAAAAGCATGAAACTTGGCACATAGATAGAATGAACCCTCCTGATTATTTTGAGATGTGGACTTACCTCAGCAGCTCCCCCTGGTGGACGATTTTTTGCTTAACTGGTCCACTATAGGCGGCCATTTTGGAAAACAAAATGGCCGCCTATAGTGGACCAGTTAAGCAAAAAATCATAACTTTGTGTTAAAAGACAAAAAGCTTGGCACATAGATGACATGCACCCTACTAATTATTGTTTTGGGATGTGGACCAACCTCAGCAGACCCCCTCCCCCCTGCTGGCCGTAACGGCCATCTTTTCCAAAATGGCCGCCTATAGTGGGCCGGTTAAGCAAAACAACGTGCTCTTTGGGTTACTAGCATGAGACTTGGCGCATAGATGGCATGAACCCTACTAATTATTATTTTGGGATGTGGATCCTTCTCAGCAGCCCCCCTGGTGGTCGTTACAGCCATCTTTTCCAAAATGGCCGCCTATCCATTGAAATACATATAACTTTGGAACTGTACATTGTAGAATAATAATTTTAGTGTCCATGTGTTGGATCAGGGGTTAACACAGAAGAAACAGGACTCCAAATAGAATCAAAGAAGTACAATCATTTAATGATAATTCACATTTTATAACAGTTGCCTTCACAAAGGCAAAGAGCAGTGCACTGGAGGCTGGCCTTGTGACACTTGCACAAACCACTGCATGCCTTTCTGCAGTTGCAATGAATGAGTTCATAGCATGCATCTTGCGCTTGACCAATGGTGGTCCACTTTGGTTGCCATGATCCATTACACTTGTTCCATCCCCAATCTGTGGGACTTGGTAGCATTGGCTCTTTTTGCAGTACTTGCCCCCAAATATGCCCTCCTTGGTAGGTTGCCCTCAGTATATGCTGCATTAGTGCTGCTTGTGTTGGAGGGATATTCTCCAAAGCTCTGACTCGTCTTGCAAAGAGATGCTGCCTTGCCTCATTCACTTTGGACAGTCCACATTTCCTGTCATACATGAGGACAACAAATTTCTCCAACAAAGCAAAGATGTTGTCAGGGATAATTGACGGAGCATCGGCAAGTAACAGGAATGCATCAGTGACATCTTGGAATACAGCCCATGTGCCCCACGCTGTCTTTTTGCCTTTGCCATTAAAAAAGGATGTGTTATCACTCCCTGTGAATGCATGGAACATTGCCAATGCGGGTGCTTTAGATGGGCCAAGGGTAGCAGCAATATCATGTGATGCAATGTATCTGTGGTGTTTTCCTACTCCAAATGATATCCACACCTCACTAACTTGAATGCTGTGAAGTTTGGACAGAATCAATACCACCACATCAGTGTCGGATGTCCTTACCATAATTTTCTCGTGTCCTGCATGTGCAGCATCCCACAGATGCAGTACCAATCGTGTATCCGCTTCCTCGTGTGAGCATGGTTCTATCCCAGTTTTGTCATCTCTCCAAGGTGTTGATAGTACTTGGTTCCCTCGAGTGCTGTACACCTCTTTGCCTTGGAATTCAGTGCTTGTTAGCTCTTCTGCCAGCAAATGAAAGAGCTCTGTCTTGTTTTCATTATCACGAAGAAAGCTTTGCCAGTTACTTGGAACATTCGATGAACGCTCAACCCTTCTGCGAACTCCCTTTCCTCTCCTATCTCTGGTTGCTGCCTTAAGGCTGTCTGAGATATAAACATCCCACACTATGTCAAGTCTTTCTACATGTTTTAGCTGTTGCTTGATATATGACATGAACACATTCATTAAGAAATGATAAAAACCTACCATAATATTCTTGTAAAACTAATCTATTTTATAATTCTTTCTTTCCTTCAACTACACGACTTTGGAACAATCTAGATCTTTCAATACGTAATTCAGATACGTTATTCATTTTTAAACAAAAACTCGCAATGCATGATCACTTGGTACCTCCGTATTACCATATCGGTAAAAGAAAAGTTCAAATCATTCATTCAAGACTTCGTTTATCAAACAGTGATCTAAATGGACATGCATTTTTAAGACACATAACTGACTCTCCAACCTGCCGATGTGGACACGATTTTAAAGATCCTTATCACTTTCTGCCGATATGTCCCTTATATTCAGAAGCACGAAATACAACCATACACATATTAACAACAGAATACATCAACATAAAAAAATTTATTGCATGGTTCTACGGATATTTCACTTGACCAAAATATATTAATATTTTCCGAAGTGCAAAACTTTATAGAATTAAGTAATAGATTTTAAGAACTGTAATCGTCATTTATCATTACCATCTTTCGATTCTGTTTAAATATTTACATCCTTTCAGGCCTTAAATCAAGTTTATTTATAATGTATATCAAACAACCGTTTATTTGAAAATAGTATGGTATACTTTCAGAATTGTATAAATTAATAACATAATATGAATAATTTCGACTATAGACATGTGTTTAAGTATAACAATTGTAATTGTATTTATATCCTTACAGGCCTTAAACCAAGATTAGTTAAAATGTATATCAAATAAGCATTTTATTTGTAAATATTATTGTATAATTTTAGAAGTGTATTAATTATTAGATAATAACACAATATAAATAGTTTCGACTAAATACATGTATTTAAGTAAACCAATTGTAATTATAATGTAATCTTAAAGGGAGAGGGGTGATATAGGCCTAGCATGTTCCCCAATCCTATTCTTGTTGAATAGTATATAGTTTATAAAAAAAATAATGTAATTACATGTCTTGGATGTAATGAATTGTACATTGGATCCACAAATGAATTACGGAAGCGTGTGACAGTACATAAACAGCATATAAAAGAGGAAATATACCGCAAAATCACATTAAGAGGGCATATCGCGGTGTTAGCTAAAAATAAATCGCCACATTTTCATATTTCCCCATTTTATAAACTGTCTGATAATAATATCACAAAATTAAGAGTTAAAGAAGAGTATTTTATAAACAAATTTAAACCCAAACTCAACCAGTGATATTGTTTCATTTTAATTTACATGTAAAATGATTGTAACTATCTCTCCATAATGACGCTACATACTGACGTAACGCCATTATCCATTATTGCCTTGAAAACCTAACGGCGAAACATGTAGGCATTTAAATAAAATTTCTTTAATGGTTTTTACAATATATTTATTTATATACAAAAGAGTTTCTTTGGACTACTCCCAGAGAAATATAAATAAAATTACGTTGAAAAAAGAAATAAACACATGTTTATGGTTGACCTTTTCAGTTCTCTTGAACCTCTTCAGACCATTTTGATTATAATAATATAATATAATGGATAGATCAATGTAAATATGTCAGACCATTTTGATTATAATAATATAAGATAAGAGACAATGACGTTACGACATAGCTTAGTTACGAAACAGGAGAATAAATAATATAAAATCAATGAGAATGAGATGTCCAGAATAACAAGATCAAGAAAATCATCAGTATATACGAGGTAATCAAACACAGACATCAGGAACAGAAACTAAGCTAAAAAAGAAAGTGACAATTCCTCAACAAAGTGATATAACTAATTATATTAATAGTACACCAAACCAGAGGAATGATAAGTCTAAACCGAATCATACACCCCCCAATAAAAAATGAATTATACAATGTTTATCCGTTCTAAAAAATCATGCAATAGAATTATCTTTTTAAAAAAAAAATATAACCTGACAGCTTTTCCAATTCTATGTCAAGTTATCAGTTGTATATTCGATTATCTTCAAAAAATAATTAACTGTGATTCATCAATATACTATCTAGAAAGAAACATAAAACATTGTCATCTAAATAACCAAAATAACATTTTTAACCCATTTATATATTCAGATACATGATGAATAAATTAACCTTGTGTACCATTAATGTTAATGGTATTAAAAAGCTTGACAAATATGAAAGAGTTATAGAATGGTTAAGACACCACAAATGTTTAATTGCTTTTCTGCAAGAAACACACCTAGACAATGTTTTAAGTTGCAATCTAGAAAGGGATACTGGTTTTGTAGGGTTCTATAGCCACGGTTCCAATGCTCTTAGAGGAGTTGCAATAATAATCAAGAATTCAGTCAATTTTGAATTTATAGATAAATATACGGATAATGAAGGAAGATTTATATTATTAAATATTAAATTTGAGGATGTTATATTCACATTAATATGTGTTTATGCACCAAATCAAAAGAAAACTAGAAATACATTTTTTTTTAAAAATAAATAAGATAACAAAACAAAATTCAAAGGGAATTTTAATTGTAGGTGGCGACTTTAACGATACTTAAGCAACACTGGATAGGAAAAATAAACAATCGGGAGTAGTTGCTAAACCTTCCAAAATTTTAAAAGATATATTAAAAGATCATAAATTGATTGATATTTGGAGAACTCTAAATAAAGAAAAACAACAATTTACATGGCGTAGAAATGACCAGTCACAATATATAGTAGGATCGATTTATTACTGGTTTCAAAGGATTTATATCCTCAGATACATGAATGTAAAATTAAACCTATAGTTATTAAATACACGGATCATCAATGTGTTTACTTGGAATTTCAATTAAACCCTAATGATAAGAGTAGCAGTTATTGGAAAATAAATAATTCAATTTTGGAAGATGGTGAATATAAACTACTGATGAATTGTATACTTGAAGAATATAAATACAAATTAAAAAATAGACAAACAGACTGCAGTTCAATCTGGGACTGTATGAAAATAGAAATAAGAGAAAAAACAATAAGCTATTGTAAAGCTAAAAATAAGAAATCTAGAAATGAATTAAAGGATCTCGAAAATGAATTAGAAAAAAAAATATAGAGATAGAGATAAAAATTTAACCGACAATCAAAATATTAACTCTGATATACTTAAAATCGAATTAGAGATACAAAAATTATACGAACAAAGAATAAAAGGAGCAAAAATCAGAGCCAGGGACAAATGTCTGGAACTAGGAGAAAAAAATAACTCGTATTTTATGGGACTTGAAAAACAGAGACAAATAAGGAAATCAATAAATAGGTTATCAAATAATAAGGGTGAAATTATTAAAGATCAAAGAACGATATTGAATGAAATAAGAAACTATTACAAAGTATTGTATACTTCTCAAAAACCAGTCAAACATCATCAATGAAATATGTAAACGAAACGAAGTTAAAACAAAGAGCAAAACCCGAAGATTATTTAGGATGCGATGGCGAAATAACAACAGATGAGAGTACTGGCGCGATACACCATATGAAACTAAATAAATCTCCTGGCTTAAACGGACTTTCTGTAGAATTGTATAGAACATTCTGGGACAGTATTAAAGAGATAATAGTTTTTATATTAAATAGGTGCTATCATGGAACATTACTTACTAAATCACAGATAACTAGTGTAATATCCTTAATATTTAAAAAAAGGTGATCCGTTATTACTTGAAAATTATAGACCAATATCTTTATTGAACGTAGATTTAAAGATACTATCACGTGTACTAGCCCAACGTCTTAAAGTGGTATTACCACAAATAATACATGATGATCAAACAGGATATATCAAAAATAGATTTATTGGTTTTAACCTAAGACAAATTCAAGATATAATTGATTATGCTGATCAATATAACGTTGAAGGAAGTGTAATTTTTATTGATTTCGTGAAAGCCTTCGATGCCCTTCAATGGTCATTTATTCTAGAAACTCTCAAATACTTTGGTTTTAATCAACCATTTATATCATGGGTAGAAACACTGTATCATAATATAGAAGCAAGCGTTTTAAATAATGGCTGGATTTCTGAAAGGTTTAAAATTTCAAGAGGTATTAGGCAAGGATGCCCATTGTCAGCTCTCCTGTTAGTCATCTCGGCTGAAATAATGGCCATAAAATTAAGAGGAAATAAAAATATAAAAGGGATACAGATAAAACTAGATAACCAAACACACAGTATAAAAATCACACAAATGGCCGATGATACAACCCTTTTCCTGGGGTCGAAAGAAGAGATATCCTTAGCAATGAATGAAATAGAAATATTTGGATCTTGTTCAGGATTAAAACTAAATCGAAATAAAACAGAAGGTAAATGGATAGGTAAACTAAAAAACTGTAAAGATAAAAGTAGTGGAATAAACTGGACGGATAAACCAACCAAGGTATTGGGTTTATATTTTGGACAAGACCAACTTGAATGTCAGAGGCTAAATTGGGAAAACAAAATAGAAAAAATGAAAAAAATAATTAACAATTGGCAGAAACGAAAATTAACTATGATAGGAAAAATCCTGATAATCAAAACTATTATAATGCCAATATTCACGTTTGTGGCAAGCGCCTGCGTAGTACCAAAATATTATCTAAAGGAAATAGAAACGACTTGTTTTGGGTTTTTGTGGAATAGTAAATCTAAGAAAATTAAACGAGCTACGTTAATTGGTAAATATGAAAATGGTGGAATAAATATGATTGACATTGAAATTTACTTTAATTCATTGAAAGCAATATGGGTCAAAAGATTATTAGATCAAAACTGCGCTAATTGGACGATTATTCCATTAAAATTTTATCATAAACTTGGAAAGAACCTTTTGATTTTTCACATGAATATAGACAGCATAAAATCTATCCCAAATATTAATTCTATACTAGAATTCTATCAAAATATAATAACATGCTGGGTGAAGACTAGACAAATCCAAAATCCAGAACCTCATATCCAAATTAGAAAGCAAATATTATGGGGAAATAAACATATTAAATTTAACAACAAAAGTATAATTTACGAGAATTAGATTGATAGTAAAATGATTCATCTAAATGATATTCTTGATGATAAAAACCAAATTTCATTACCAATTATAATGAACAAGCTACATAATAAGTCCAACTATATATCAGAATTTAAAACGATTGAAACATGTATACCCCAAAAATGGCTAAAAATTATCTCCATTGAAAGCGCTTATCAAAGTAAATTACGTACAAATAAAACTCGTCTTACCTGGAAAGGAAAAGAAATAGAACATATGGAATTAACTTCAAGGAGATTATACAAATTTATAAAACCAACTGGAATAAATTATTGGTTACGATACTTCAAAAGGGAAAATAGTCTGTTCCTATCCTACATATATACTTTTATATTCAAATTTCTAGCAGACAACGACCTAAAAATATTTAGATGGAAACTACTTCAATGTATTATTCCATATCAAAATTTATTATGCAAATGGAATATTAGCGATAATAACCTTTACAAATTCTGTTCAGTAGAAGAAAATTATGATCATTATTTTGTAAATTGTAAATATCTTAAAATATTATGGGAGAAGGTACGTCATATACTATCAAAACTACACATCGACAAACAAATAACATTAAAAGATTTTGTGTTAGGTTACAAATACTACGATAAAAATTACTTTTAATTAAATTACTTGTTAACTATTGTTTCATTTACAATATACAAAATTTATCATATATCCGATCAAAAAACTAAAAACATTAATGTCTTAAAAATCATCAATGAAGAATTAAAACGCAGAATAATCTTCTTAAAAAAGGAAAACAGTTTTATTAACAGAATACTACAATTTTTATAAAAAATTGTCTCAAAAATAAGCATTACTAACATTAAAAGTAGTTAGTATATTTGTAAATTTTTAGCATATGCTTCTGCTAAACTGCATTATATATGAATGGTTATTGTTAATAAAACTTAAAAAAAAAATAAATAAAATGAAAATACCTTTCCTAAAAAAAAAAATATTTTTACCACATAACAAAATTAAAAAGAAATACTCAAATTATTCATATTAAATTATATAAACAACACGGTAGCTAAAAAGTACTTAAGTCTTTTCATCTTTCGACTTTAATTTCGTGGAAAGAATCAGTACCTTCATCTACCGCTTAACAGCTTAAAATATTCCCTTAAAATGTACCCAAAAAGCTGGTTATAATGTCAAGACTCTGACCTCCTTAATGGGAGATAGCACATCTTAGGGGAAAGCCAAGCTAAATATGTTTACACGCGTACACTTAACAACAACATAATACCCTTCTAGAATAATAGAAGTAACTAATCCCCTGCATATCAAGCTAAAGATAAACATGTACTGACAATAATAAATGAATCTTTAATGATATAATTATATGTACAGATAAAGTAATTATAAACCAACCCCTATAATGTAAAACACTGTATGATGTACTTTTTATGTTATATTTTTTAAAAAAATATTTAAAAAAAAAAAAAACAACAAAAAAACAACATATCATTTAATACTGACCTATGCACATAAATATACATAATGTAAAAATATATATATATATTGAACTGTATATACATGAACCTTATTGATTTGCATTATATGTGTGTATTTATGACTTCTGTAAATAAATTATTTTAAAAGGAAAAAAAAAAAAAATATAAAATCAACTAAATCTGCTACTGTCCCAAGCAGATATGAAAGCTTTTATATTCATCATCACGTGCCATCGATTATACTAAGTATCTTAATGAAAATAACAAGAAAAAAAAATTAAAATTAGTCGAAAACTCGCGAAGTTACGGATTTAAATATAGGTTGAAACCGTAAATTAGCTTTAAAAAAACAAACAACGACAGGTGCCAAGAACAAACGACTTGAACAAGTATCACCTTGAAAATTTCAAAGTTCCTAGGCATCTTAGTCTCTTGGCCTTAAACACTGTTTATAAATTTAAAGTCAATCGGATATTAACTTTAGCCACAAGAGCGTTCACAATATTTTTTGAGGTGATCAAGGGTCATAACTCTGGCAGTAATTACTGAAAATCAATGGGCTTCTTCGTCTCGTGACCTTAAACACTGTGTTTAAATTTAAAGTCAATCGGATATTAACTTTAGCCGCTAGAGCGTTCAAAAGGTTTTTTTGAAGAGATCAAGGGTTATAACTCTGGCAGTAACTATCGGATATCCTTGAAAATCCATATGCTTCTTTTTTTCGTGCAAAAATTTAAAGTCATTCGGGTATTTACTTTAGCTTCTAGAGAGTTCACAAGAAATTGTGGACGACGAACTGGCGGACCGACGGCCGGCCGGTCGGGGGCGACGGCAATATACAACCATATTTCCATATGCTTCTTCGTCTCATGACCTTAAACACTGTGCATAAATTTAAAGTAAATCGGGTCTTAACTTTAACCTCTAGAGCGTTCACAAGAAATTGTGGACGACGAACGGAGGGACTGACGGACGGCCGGTCGGGGGCGACGGCAATATACGACCACCTTTCCATGTGGGCGTATAATTAAAATATACGAAAATCATTATTATTATTATGAACTGCAGCGTTAGGCACGAAGCGCCGAGTGTTCGAGTTCGTTTGAGTGTCTAGAGTCAACAATTGCAAATGGCGCCGAGCGACAAAGTTTTATCTCTCATGGGAAGCTTAAAGTCGGTAAAATGAATAGTTAATGGTCGTTTAAGCTGAAATTTGGTGTGAGGTCATTGCTAGCTTATCTCCTATCACCCTGAAAATTTCAAGTCTCTGTGATTTCCGTTGAAATAGAACCGTTTTTTCACCATTGTTCATTTTCAATTCAAAATGGCGTCCAGCAGTTGACTTAAATCGAAATTCGATTCCTGAAAGTTTTTTAGCTGTCCTAAAAGGATTCGGAAAATATAATTGCCTTGTCTGTAAGTAAAATATCAACAAAGCCTTATCGGTTTGCACATGTCGCGATGGTTGCACTTCCGGTTTGGGCTACAAACTCAATTTTTTGTGTACGAATCAGTAGTGTCTTAGCTATTACAAAAATCAATTTCAAGGCAATTTGACCTATATTTCGTCGATTTTTTTGAAAATTTTGATCCTTAATTTCTCCAAGGGGAGATAATTTAGAAAATTTCTAATGATATTTTTCAAATTGTATCGATAAAATCTACTCACATACTTAATTTCGTGAAAATCGTGCAACTATTAAAGAAGTTGTCAAGTTGGTCTCAACTTTTGGTTTCGAAATAACATCGACGAATTTTCGAAATTCGAAAATCCGAAATTGCAGATTTGAAGTAAATGTTTCAAGGTATTCAAAGAAAAAATAATTAATAAAATAGGTCAAAAAGTCACAAAGTTACAGCAATGTTTGTCAAATGCATTCGACTTGTTCTTATTTTCAATTCAAAATGGCGTCCATCACTTGTCGTAAATCAAAATTCTATTCCCAACAGTTTTTCGGCTTTTCTAAAAGGATTCGGAAAATATAATTGCCTTGTCTGTAAGTAAAATATCAACAAAGGAGTATCGATTTTCACATTTCAAGATGGTTGCACTTCCGGTTTGAGCTACAAACTCATTTTTTTGGGTACGAATCAGTATTGTCCTAGCGAGATCTTCTTGGAAATCGTGCAACTATTAAAGAAGTTGTTATTTTGATTGTTACTTCCGGCTCGAAATCACAGCGACGAAATTTCGAAATTCGAAAATCCGAAATTTCAGATTTGAAGTAAAGGAGTCAAGGTATTCAAAGAAAAAAGAATTAGTAAAATAGGTGAAATAGTCACAAAGTTACAGCAAAGTAGGTCAAATGCATTTGTTTGTAAAATTCGGTGATTTCGGATGCGAAAAACGTTTTGAAAATATATTTACCCAACAACCACCACCCATTTTTTTGGGGGGGGGGGTAGGTAAAAGTTTCAGAAAGATCCTATGAGTAGATTCGGAGAAATCCGATTTGTGAATAAAACACACAAAAAAAATAATAATAGGAAGAATAATAATCTTAACAGAAACAATAAGCTTTCATATATGAATATTTTCTTGTGAAGGATTGAAAGTAGTGACTAGTATTAAATTTGATATATTACTTTCTTTTGGCTTTTATTTCTTGAGTCTTTATTGTCCCTTGTTAAAGCTTTATTGAATCCGTTAGTAATCAAATTTAAAGGATAATTTTGTCTTAATAAGAAATTTCTTAATTCATTAAGTCTGGAATATTTAACTTTATTATTAGACACAATAGTACATACACTTACTGCCATATTGTAGGGAATGTTACGTTTTATAAGTGATGGGTGACATGAGAAAAAAATTGGGGTATTGGTGTGTATCAGTTTTTTTTATAATATAGGTCGGTTTCAACTTTGCCATCTGTCGAAATTGTTACTATGATATCAAGAAAACTTAGACTAGATTTGCTCCTTTCGATTGTAAATTGAAAAATAATCGTTTTTATTTTAGTAAACTATGTAAATCGGCTAAAACAGAATCATGTTGATTAAATATTATGAAACAATCGTCTAGGAATCTCTTCCAGTTTATTTCTATGTATAGTTTTAGTTCATTATTAAATTGCCCCCTATTCTATCATACCATAATTCTTCAAGGTATCCTAAAGCCAAAGTAGCATATGTAGGGCCAACCTTTGTACCCATAGCCACACCTTTGATTTGTTTGAAGTATTGGCCATCAAAATAAAATATATTATTTTGAACTACTAATTATTATATTATTATAATCAAAATGGTCTGACATATTTAAATTGTATTATCCATTATATTATATTCTTATAATCAAAATGTTCTGAAGAGGTTCAAGAGAACTGAAAACGTTAACCATAAACATGTGTTTATTTATTTTTTCAACGTAATTTTATTTATATATATATATATAGAAAAAAATATATAAACTGATCTAACTCTCAGTTCATCATAAAAATAAAATTAAGATATTATTTTAACAGCATAGTAACGCATTAAAAATGACCTGACGATTCGTTTGATAACGATGAAAGTACTAGCCAAAATTTTAATTTTTAGTGTTTTTTCTCTAATATTTTTATATATATATATATATATATATATATCAATATATGTATGAAGTTGAAACCGTAGTAGTGTTAATATAGAAAAAATAAATAAAGGTTGAAAATGCCTTTGAAAAGTACTATTGTTTAATTGTCTACATGTTTCGCCTGAGCTTGTCAAGACAAGCTCAGGCGAAACATGTAGACAATTAAACAATAGTACTTTTCAAAGGCATTTTCAACCTTTATTTATTTTTTCTATATATATATATATATATTGAAACATGTAGAAGCAAATCGGTGTTATTTTTTTATTTTATACTATAATATATATATATATATTCAGTTAGCTACTTGTCCAAAAAAGAGATCAATTAGGCTATTTTATCTGTTTAGCAGAGGTCTAAATTTGTTTATAAAATATTCCTCTTTAACTGTTCTCTGTTTTGCGCAATCATTTGAGAGCTGGTAGAACGGGAATATTTGAAATTTGGTTTTAAAGTTGTGTGCACATATGTCCAGAGGCTCACTCAGAGATATCATGCGATATTCTGGATTTTCTATCTGTGATTTGTGTACAGCAACTCGTGATCTCAAATATTCTGTTTGACCGATATAAAGCCCCGTACAGCCCGGGCAAGTTATGACATAGATCACATTACGCGATGCACATGTCAAATTTGCATTAACGTAAAATGTCCCGTGACCTTTAAAGGTGGTTGGCGGTCCTTCAATGGCATTTCTTCGACTCATATTTTGTTGGGTTTGACGAATCAGACGTGAATTTAGCCTCCGTAAGAATGTTTTTGAAACTACGGCTTTGACACTTGCTGTTGATGATTTCTACTGATTTTAAAATTTCTTCCATTCGTTCATCGTTTTCTAACACTGGTAGATTATGTCTAATTGTGTTCATATTGTCCGGGTTTTTAGGGTTGAAGGTCGAAACGAATGCAATAGGTTTTCGCTGTGACGTGTTTTTCTCCTTCACAGTCAGTAGATCGCGTCTATCCAGTTGTAAAGCTTTGGATATTCCATCGTTAATTAGATTGAGTGGATATTGTCTATTTCGAAGGAATATTCGTAGCTCTTCGGTTCGAACTTTCTGTTGGTCGCTGTCCGATACAATTGTTCGGATTCGTTTAGTGTGACTTGGATGGCATGACGTATAATCAAATACTGCTTGGTGTCAGTGGGTTTGTAAAAATATCAGTTTCTATTTTTTCTCCTTTTTTGATAAACAATGTGTCTAGAAATGCTAGTCTAGTGTTCGACATTTCCATTGTAAATTGTATATTGATATCCATACCGTTTAATATTTTAAAGAAAATATCCAAGTCATCTTTTGAACGGGTCCATATTACGAAACAGTCGTCCAAGTATCGACGCCAAGCTTTATGAAATAGCTTGATTACCTCCGGTTATTATAAAATCCATTGTACAACTATATATCCTAGGGAATAAAAAATTCTCTCTTGTAAAGTTGTACTCATCAAAAACTGATACTGTCACAACTTGACAACGAGAAATAACCAAAATGGATGCTAATTACGTCACTGATCGGGATAGAACATTTTGCAATTGGGGGGGGGGGGGGGGTCAACGCAAACGCTTGTCTGTCGTGAGGTTGTGTATGAATAAGAAATTCTTTTCGGACCCAGTAGGCCTATAACGTTATTTTTTTATATATAAATACCAAAAATGATTACCAACAATTAATCATACCGCACACCAGATGAATTATCGGCAGATAGTTCAGTTACTTTCTATTTCGCTCTGAATATTCCGGTGTGCAAAAAAACTGTTTAGAAAAATTCATAATAATACGTGATCGGTAACACAATTATTTTGTAAATTTCGAAAAAGCCGATTTTACGTTAATTGTAGTGCATCAACTATCTGTGTCTCTATCACATCATATGAAATATAACCCATCACTAAAATTAACGTAAAATCGGCGTTTTTCGAAATTTGGTCAGAGAAATCCAATGCAAAGCAATGGTCGCTCTTCGTTAGTTTGCTCAGCTCTCTCCCACAATGCACATTGTTTTCCAAATGGGGGATTTATGTATAGTGTGACCTTTAGATGAATTCTGAGGATTAGTACAATACGATCACCCGACTGCCTGTCTGTCCGTCACATATTGTGGACATACTAATATTTTTAATAGGGACCTAATTCGATTAGCTTGATATTTATACACAGTGTTTATGTTAATAAAATGAACAAAAGAGAAAAGAGTTGAAAACCAAGTAAATATAGAGGACCGACTCATTGACTTAACATTGATACACTGTATATATATGCACGCTGCAAAGCATACAAGTTTGAAAACTATGAATTGACAAATGTAATTACCCATTGGTATCTTTAATATTAGATTTTTAGCTCTGTCATGGTTTTTGGTTTTTATAGGCCCACCCATATATATATTGTCATCCGTTCATTATTTTGTATTTTATACGATTTTTGACGAAACTTAAATACAAGGTTTATATCACACTGATCTCGGTTCCTGTCGATATTGACAGGTATCGAACCGCCATGTCCAGGAGTGGTGTGGGTGTGTGTTGGGGGGATGGGGGGGGGGAGCAAATGTGGTATGATGAAATTTTCCTTTCGGATCAGATTGCCACGCTTTACGGGTTTATTTGTCTTATAATTGCATCTGAAATTCTGAAAACGCATATTCACATGTAGTTATCATTATTAAGTAATTACTTGAAATAAATACAATTCTAATCACTCATCGAATTATTTGTTATTTTCAAATGACGGTTTCAACTGAAATAACACAATAGTTTACAGAGATTCAGAAAAGAGCAGCCGAACCACAATTAAAGATAGTAAGAAAAAATATTTTCATTTTTACTATAAAATAATTCATGGATGTCACGTTGTCATGGATTTTGTCTCTATTTCAGAAGTCACAAAACAAGTAGGAGAGAGTAAGTATATCATAATTATTTACATGTTAACTATAATTTGATTAATGGAAGCCACGCTGTTGACGTGTATAAAACGAAGTTGCTATTATAATTACAAAATTTCAATTGATGCAATGACAGATGATTTTGTATTTCTTGACCTAACTATAGATTTAAACTTGGCAGAGACGGTAACCGTGGTAACCTATCAAATAAATATATTAGAAACAAGAAGGACAAAAACTAATTATTTTAGATTGAATGTGAAATATTTATGTGAACAATGTGAAAGTGTTTGATATTATGATTTGTGTCTCTCTAGAATGACCACCGTACCCGTTGATGAATCATGTGTACACGTACTGATATAAGAGATCTGACCAATTATCAGATAATTAATGTTTATCTTAACTATATTATAATATTATTTTACAGGGATGGTTTGTAGCGTGAACGAGTGTAAAGCTCAGGGAAACTACTGTTACACTTACAGATGTTGGGATAATGGTAAGATACCTAGTCTTCTGTTAATTACATAATTTTATTAAATGTTGTAAGTTTCCGTACAAATTGAACAAAATTCCGTCATATAAACTGTGCATTGTTTTGTCAAATTTCAAATAACGGTCAAATAGGTAAATACGACAGTATCTACATGTGAATTTGTTAAATATATTAAAATCTTGAACTATGTTATCAATCGTCTAACCAGTAAATGGGTTGTATTTTTCAGCTGCCGATTGTGGTGGTATAGCCTGTAAAAAGAACGAGGAGTGTTATAATGGTAGATGTGAAGACAGAAGTAAGTATCAAATTACAACAAAATGAATGGCTTGCGGCTGTGGTTTCGAGCGCTGGTGTGAGCGTATGTGGCATGGAGATATAAGAGTTGAAAACAAATGTAAAGAATATTTCCTGAAAATTTCAGTCAAATTGATCCATGTGAATTGAAAATTAATAGATTGAAATTACAGCCTAGCCTCAATAATCATTACTAAAGTCAGAACAATTTAAATCATGAATAAAATTTGAGCACCAAATCGGTCATAATCAAATAGATATCACAGGCAAGCGTTGATATAGATAGTTGTTTATGGTCTGGATAAGTTCATTAATGTCTAATTAATAATTTCAGGCTTAAAGAAATAGATGCAAAAGGCAAATTTAGCTCTTGCATAATGTATGTTTAATCTAAGCATATGTATTGTCTTTACAATACATCTACCCTTACAACCGAGACAAATTGTAAAATAAATAATATAATCGGTTGTTTTACATGAAATATAAGATTGTCCGTAATATGTATGGGTGAACCCTTATTAATGATTGAACATGTGTAACATTTGGTATCATTACATTTGATGACTGTGGTTATGATTTAAATTGATTAGAATTTTGATGAGATTAGTAGCTTTAACTAAATCATTTTACTATATATGTAAACTAGTGTCCAAAAGAAACGATACCACCTGTTTACAGCGATAGAAAAGAAAAACTAAACAAGCAGAAGTTTAGGATTAGTGTTATTCTTTTGAGAAATCCTTTCACAACATCTGTACACAAAATCATTTCAATCAAATCGGTACAATAAATATGCGTGCCGTTAAAGATCGGTGGAACACTGATCACAGAAACAACAGGGAATGACACACCACATGTCTAAAAGTCAAGTCAGTAACGGATATTTCCACCGTGAGCACCAATACATGCCAGAACACGCCTGCGGACTGATGACGTCACCACATATGCCACCCCAAACCATTTACCCCCCACCTCCTAATGACCGAACCTATAGGACACATTTAGGCGCCAAACGTTCACCAACTCTTCGGTCGTTTCCATACTAAAAATTTCACTTAGACAAATAAATAATTCGAAAGAACAGTTGGTATCGTTTCTTTTGGACACTAGTTTATATGTTTTATACTTTTATTATATATTTAGTTTATAATTTTAGTATATATTTAGTTTATATATGTTTTATACTTTAGATAGTGTGTGTGATAAAGAGATAGATGGCGTGTATAACGATTGTTATTATAAGGGTATGTTGTCTTACAATATTATATAATTTCACAAGTCATAATCATATAACCAGTTCATGTTTGGATTTATATAATTACCTTAATGGCAAAAAACAATGACCCAGAAAAAAACAACTACGCTATTGAAAGTGAATTAATTAAAGAAGTTTCACATGTACAATGTGGCTGCTAAAAATAGTTTACATAATACGGGGTTTTAAAAAAAGAATATCAAGTCAATGTTTTCAAAATAAGAAGATTCAACACAGTCACTTCAGTTTGCATAAACAAATGGTCAATATTGTAATGTGTGTGTATTGTGTGGGTACGAGTCTTCTAAGGGAAAAATAACAAGACGGTTTGTAGGCAGCCTCATGTTTATAATCTAAAACTCGCGTGCTACAATTAGGGAGATAACTCTCTACAATAATATTATCATGAAATCAAACCACGGATCAAACCAGGGGTCGCGACACGACAATCCTCCTAATTTTGGATAGAAACTTGTTTCCTAAAATTAATTATCAAAATGTAAAAGGTTAAAACTTTAAACTCAAATTAATAAATTCTGAAGGGACTTTTATGATCTGCTGTTTGTAATTCACCCAATAAAATAAACTGAACATCTCATTAGAAATTAAAGTATTGTCATTACACAATGAAAATGTGTTGGTTGTTTCTTATTTAAAGTCTCAAATTTTATATTTTGAGTTTAACGGTGTAGATAATTTTGTGATTTTTCACTGTTTGACTAATATTGTGTCACCAATTTTGACAAAATACGGGTTTGTATGACGTTTTTCATCAGTATATTGTTTGGTTTTATCCTTACTCTGTTTATCTTGTTGCAACAATTCCTCGTGATTATTATACGGTTTCTCAGTATTACTTGAAGGTAAAAGACTGTTTATTTTTCTACAATACAAAGCTTCACACGCTGAAAGTTTGGTACTAGAGTGAGGCGATGCTCTATATTGACCTAAAAATTCAACCAATTCTTTCTTCCATTTCAAAACAGCTGCTACTCATGTTCTGGCTGATTTGTTCAGAGTGGACATAAACAGTTCAGACTCTTTATTTGCCTCTGGCCAGCAAAATCCATTGATAAATTTTCCCAAGGACCCGGGGTCATTTGAGACATTACAAGTGGTTCTCTTTTCTCTTGAGTGTTGGTTGCTGCTTGGCAAGGAATGCAAGATCTGACTTTGTTTTCCACCATTCTGTCTTTGCCTGGAAACCAGGTTTTCTCTCTTAAAAGACATTTCGTTTTTCACCATTCCCTATTACACACATACACTCGAAGCCTATTACATACAGACACTCGTAAAAACAAATAAATTTCGCTTAGTAATCCTAAATTTAGTGATTATGTAGAATTCATATATCCTGATGAGCTCGAAATTAACAACACCACTGACAGTGACAATTATGTCTCCTACTTGGATCTGCGTCTCGATTTTGAAAATTGCCATAAACTGAGTGTTAAATTGTACGATACACGTGGTGACTTTGACTTTCCGATTGTTAACTTTCCATTTTTTAGTAGTAATTTTCCAATATCACCAGCTTATGGAGTTTTTTGTCTCAGTTAAGATGTTACGCGAGAGCTTGTTCTTTTTATTCTGATTTTTTAAAAGTAGATCGAGGCATTTGTCATCTAAGCTTCAACTACAAGGATACTTGCGCACTAAACTTTTAAAAACCTTTAACAAGTTTTATGGCCGTCATATTGATTTGATTGGTAAATATAACGTGTCTCGCTCGGCTATTATTCTAGATATATTTAATTGACACATATACTATTACTATCTCCCTGATAATCACGCTATTTACCGACGTTTCGCCTAATGGTTTGGATGCAGCTATGGCGGGTGTGGCGCCAGGCGGGTATGCTTACTCTTCCGGACACCTGTTACCACTGTTTGTCGTGTATTTAGTACACGGGGACAGTCCATATGCTGATTACACTTTTTTGCCTATAACATTTTTAGAACTTCGAATTATATCTTATGGTTTGAATTGTTCGTACTTGGTTTAATTTTATTCATCAGAAATCGACTCCTTCTCGGGACATACATTATTTAGGTGTCTACTCAAAAAAATCATCGGGATTTTCCAGATTTGTAAATAAGCTGGTATTAATATGACATTTATCTAACTCGCCACCTTTCCATTCCAGACGATGCAGGATTTAGACTTTTAAAAAGTCCTTGTAGTGGGCTGTGATGACATTGAATTTTGAACCATACAACTACAAGTGATAATGTTCTACAGCCCATGCGCCAGCAAGCATCTCTGATTAAGTCTGTGAGTAGCGTTGTTCGGTGCCTGTTGATGCTCTACTAACATAGTTAACTATTTTGCCTTCTTTGGGATAATAGGGAAGATAATCCAACTGGACTAGCATCCACGATTAAAATAGGTCATGACGAAGTAACTTGTTAAATTTGTTTCCAATTGATTCGTTGAGGCTCAGTAAGCGAGGCGTAATAAAGTATGAATCTAGAAACATACTGTGCCATCCCGAGTAGTGTTTTCCATTCGCTGACATTATTTGGCTGTTTAGCGTTAATGATAAAATCTTTCTTCTTCGGATCAGCTGAGATTCCGTTTCCATCGAAGATATGACCATGAAATTATATTCTGTCTGTTCTGAATACGAATTTGGCCTTGTTGAGTTTTACTCCTGTTGATTCCAATTTCTGCACAGCAGTTCTGAGGTTGCGATTGTGTTCATTCTGACCCTTTCCAAATATGATGATGTCATCGGATAGATAAAGAGGTGCATCGGCCAATATTTCACTGACAGCACTTTGGAAGACTTCTGAAGCTGCATTCACACGAAAAGGTAGTCGTGTGTATCGACGAAGACCAGCATGAGTGGTAAACGTTGTGATTTATTTACTCTCTTCAAATAATTCGCTGGGGGTATGCGTTCGTGAGACCGCACTTAGAACAAATTTTACTTCCATTAAGGTCAGAAATAAGGCCACAGTTGGTTAGCTTCGGATGTTTTTCTCGTTTAATCGCTTAATCGGCTTCTCTCATATCAATGCATATTCAATCACCAGATTTCTTTGAAACACCACCAGTGCTTCTTAGGCCAGCGCCAATTTTCTTTGGGACTACAACAACCTGATGTATCCACGGTGTGGGACCATTTACCATTTCGATTATGTCGAGTGATTCTACTCCGTTTTAATTTAGCTTCGACTTCTTTACGTACATGAAACGGAATACATCTGCGACGTTGTTGTTTTGGACCTCATCTTTGTCAATGTGATGGGCAACTTTCTTGCCTTTAATACTTCCAAACCCTTTGAAGATGTTTTCGTATTCGAGCAGAATTGTTTTTAGTTCTGGTGATTCATTCACTGTGTTGACTGATTTAGGTTCAATATACATCAACACAAGATCCACAGCTGTCTTATAACCTAGCAGGTTACACCGAGCTTGTTTGACAACGTAGAATGAAGCCTCTGTAAGTTTGTAGAGTGATTACTACTTCTATCGGTATAGGAACAGTTGAACCATACGCAAACAGCTTTCTGCCTGATTTCTTTAGTTCCAATTTTACTGTGGAATGGCGCTTAATTTGTTAGTAAGATGGTTCATCAATGATGTTGACAGATGCAACGGAATAACCATTGGTACCTTTGTGTTGCTAATATTAACATCACGATACGGCTTTGTTGTATGTATCGATTTAACATCAATTGCAAACAAATATTCTTCATCATCATCAGTACCATTATCATAATCATCGAGGCTATGAATATGTGTGTGAAATAGCTTAATTTAACGTCCGCAGACGAACTATGAATATGACCTGATTGCTGTTTATAAGCATTTCGGCTATTACAAACGATAGAGACAGGGTTTCTCTTCCACAGTGACGACATTGTTTTCCTCTTGCAGGACCGGTATTATGGCTGCTGGGTGTTCCACATTTATTACACATAGGCTTAGAAGGGAAATTTAGCAAAGTTACAATTGGTATATCTCATTTCGTGAACGTAAACAACGACACTTCCGGTAATTTTAAAGGCCAAGTACGATGGTACGCTCTGATTACGCGTACAATGCTCAAATGGCGTGTCCGTTGGCTCTAAAATTCCCAACTCGGTTGCAAAGTTCACACTAAAATGTTGCTCCTATATCACTACGACATCCTATTTCGAACTTCCCTAAGACTATAAATACTACTCTAGCATTCCTCGTCGTCATTGTAATGTGTGTGTATTGTGTGGGTACGAGTCATCTAGGGGAGAAATAACAAGAAGTTGACGCATCAGGAGCCTAGTTGTCTAGGGGTCATGTGCAGTAGTGGATCCAAAAGCTGGAAATAGGTGGTGGGTAAGGGCGGTTCCAAATCTAGGGCTCCAGCCACAATCCCACCCCAAATTTTTGACAACAAAATACTAACTATAACGTAAAGCGTCCCGATAGAACATAGATAGTATTAGTTGATGATATAGTTGTTCACCGATCGTTGTCTCGCTGGAAAGCAGTTTTATTTAAGTTGACATAAAGTTAATGCCATATATGATTGTGCCTATAACACTGAGCAACCTGAGAAATTTTGAAAAAATGAGTCAATATCCTGGCATATGAGGTCATTGCTGGGAGTAAATCATGTGGACGAGAGGACCAGAAATGTGAGTCGATGGGACAGAATCTCGAGATCTGTCCCTGTCAATTCCGGGGACAGAATCTCGAGATCTGTCCCTGTCAATTCCGCATGTTTTGCAAGAGTTGACATAATATTTGTATAGTCTGACACCCGACGACCCACACACCAGTGGTTCTACTAATATAACCGTACAGTTCACTATAACCGTGAATATGATGGTGCTGAGACAGTATAAGACAACAGAGGAGAGGAGAGGAAGGATGATGTTATAATATAATGGAGCGCCGCAGGTGCAAAATAAATTTAGATGTGTAACCGAGATTTTAATTTTTTGTACACTAGGCCTGAAAAGTTTAGTCAATGTCATGGCAAATGGAACCAAATTCTCGTTAGAACTAATAATATGAAACTGAGCTTTTAGTTTTTGAGGACTAGGTCTGGGGTCACTCTATCTCAACGGGGCGCTAACTTGGTCTCTGAAATGCCCTGGAGAGATTTGCAGAATTCAGATGGTCAGAAAACACCCCACTAATTTATTTAATCTAAGACCGACTGCATGAGAACTTTGTTTGAGACCGACTTTTTTTTTGTCATGGTGTGAAAAACATTTTTTTCGAACATGATAAGTTGACAAGGTTATTTTATACTAAAGGTTTGCGTGAGTAGCGTGACGTGTGCAGTGAACACTTATTTTGATACCGACTGCTGTTATTTTTGCGACCAACTGCACTTATTGATTTTACGACCGATTAGTATTTGGGGTCTATTCTGGCATTATTTGTTTATTATTATTATTATTATTATTATGGATTTATATAGCGCCACTTCCACAGTAATGTGTTCCAGTGCGCTTTACAATATAGATAAAAAGCAAATAGAAAACATAAATACATAAAAGGTTATACAGGTAAAGTACGACATATAATAAGAAATCACATACAATTAAAATTCTTAAAAACATCACCATAAAAGTGTATAGAATAAATATAAATATAATTAAAGTAAGGTAATTAGTAAAACACAGGGATGACTATAAATAAAAGATAATTATCACAGCTATAATTTATATTTGGTGCAATACAATAAATTATTGAAATGTCGTCACTGTGGAAGAGAAACCCTGTCTCTATCGTTTGGAATAGCCGAAATGCTTATAAACAGCAATCAGGTCATATTCATAGTTCGTCTGCGGACGTTAAATTAAGCTATTTCACACACATATTCATAGCCTCGATGATTATGATAATGGTACTGATGATGATGAAGAATATTTGTTAGCAATTGATGTTAAATCGATACATACAACAAAGCCGTATCGTGATGTTAATATTAGCAACACAAAGGTACCAATGGTTATTCCGGTGCATCTGTCAACATCATTGATGAACCATCTTACTAACAAATTAAGCGCCATTCCACAGTAACATTGGAACTAAAGAAATCAGGCAGAAAGCTGTTTGCGTATGGTTCAACTGTTCCTATACCGATAGAAGTAGTAATCACTCCACAAACTTACAGAGGCTTCATTCTACGTTGTCAAACAAGCTCGATGTAACCTGCTAGGTTATAAGACAGCTATGGATCTTGTGTTGATGTATATTGAACCTAAATCAGTCAACACAGTGAATGAATCACCAGAACTAAAAACAATTCTTGTTATGTATTCACATACATTTTATTATGTGTTGGCCTATTAAAGTGGCATGGCCTTACAAAATACGAAATCGAGGTTAAGGGAAGATAACTCTCGAGTTCGGTGTTATGGAATCACGCGATTAAGATGTAATTGATGATTTTTGCTATAGTGTAAATTACTTATGTCTTGTCTCAGAATATAATGATGGAAGACGATTTTGTGTATTGACTTGTTTATCAAATCCCCATTGTGTTACACCCCCAAATACACAATATGGTGGAGATGCTAAAACTTGTAATCGAAGTTTATTTATATCTAACCTGGTTCACTTTTTGCTGTCTCCTGCCTGTTCACGGTACGTGCCACGTGGTTTTTGATGTGAATTTTTAGATCTACTAACTTTGTTGAACTGCGTTGAAGGCCAACTAATGAACAGTCAAGTCATCCTCTTGTACTTGTAGTCTTTACAATATTGAGTGATCGTGAGTACCTGCTAATGCTAATAGTTTTGGTGTTTTTTTTTTCCCTACGATACCTGTGTGTGAATATGTCTACTCCGCCGATGTATGGCTATTCTTATATTAATGATTTTGAATCAACGCCTGTCATGTATCCAAGTCAAAATTCACCAGTATCATCACCGGTGACAACTGGGCCACCACTACTGACCCCTGCTCGCTCAACTCAGCACTTTCAGAACACTCAACACAGTGATAACCGAGTACATGTACCAACAAAATATCATGGCACCGGTTGCGGTATGGTTTCAACCTTTTCCGGAGAAGAAAACCCTACATATTTCTTAGAGGAGTTTGAATCCTTTTGTTTGCTGGAAGGACTGATTGATCGCCAGAAAATTGCGGCTTTTCATTTGCAGCTGAGAGGTCCAGCCCGCATTTGGTTTCTGCATTTGCCCCCTGCTCAGAAACTCTCTTGGCAGTCTTTTGAGCAGCTGTTTTCTTGCAAATATTCAGCCCAGAACAATTTTGCTGATTCCATCGTTTTTAACCAGCCTGTTTACTTGCTACCTAATCAGTCGATAGATAACTATCACAGCTTTTTGATTGAAAAATCGGCCAATTTAAACAAGACTAATCAAGAACTAATGTCAAAATTTATATCTGGCTTGCCTCCTAAATTAGCTTTTTTTGTAAGAGCTGGGACACCTACCACACTTGAATTTGCCTATAATGCTGCCAAGATGGGTGAAGCCTATGGCTATCGTGACAGTTTTGTTAATTCTCAGCTGCCGCCAGGTCATCTTCAACCAAATGTCACCCCGCCTAACATACCAATGCCTGATTTTTCACAGCCACCTCCCACAGGTAACAGTGTTAACAGTTATCAGTTTTTACAGCAACAAATTACTGATTTGACTAATCTTGTACAACGTTCTCAGCCATTTCAAGGCCCTCACCGTTTCCAACAACCAACGCCTTATCCCAACGTACCACAATTAACCAATTCTTATCCACAATCTAGAGTTTGTTATACTTGTCAGGGTGTTGGCCATTTCGCACACAACTGTAACTGGACACATAATGGATCAATCCGCCCAGATCTCCGCTGTTCTACGTGTCAACAATTTGGTCATTCCGCGAATTGTTGTAAACTTCAACAGAATTCGGGAAACGTGTTCCGCTCAAGGGCTCCAGAGCACAACCCCTTGAGTTCTGCCAATCAGCTTCAAGCTCCAGTGCTCCCCAAGTAAACCATTTTAAATATCTACCCCTGAATTTTAAAACTGTAGGCCTACCTGTGAAAATAGCTGGCTTGTTGGACTCCGGCTGTTCTGTCAATATTATCTCTGCTCATCTATTCACCAAGTTACCAGTTACCAGTAAATCGACACTTACTACAACCGATACTCATCAACTTACATTAGCCAATGATCAACAGGTAAAAGTACTTGGCAGTTCTTATTTAACATTTTCGTCAAGATGTGGTTTTCACAGAGACATTTTATTTTATGTGTTAGAAACTGTGTCACAACCAATTATCTTAGGTACTACATTTATGGTTTCAGCTAGAATTAAATTAGATTTTGGTGCTCTTTCCAATCAATCCAACTCATGCAAAGTGAAATGTGGGAAAACTCTTGTTTTACCAAGCAATACAGAAACTGTTATTTGGGGCAAAGTGCCACAAAAGTTGTCACATGGTATTCAAGGTATGTGTACTCCTCATCAGCAATTGTCCCGAAAGAATGTTTTAGGATCTCGAAGTGTGTGCCTTGTGTCGTTAAATCGAACAGTTCCTCTCAAAGTACTCAACTTAACTAGCCAGCCCATAACCCTTTTTAAAGGCTGTGTATTAGCTGACTTTCACATATTCGATGACTCCTCCATAGTGACACCTATTATTTCCACTGATACTACTTCACCTCATGTTAAAAATGAATCAATAAATGACACGCAACCTTTTGTTAATAATATTAATGAATCGCGACCAAATTTTTTTGACAGTCTCAACTTTTCTAATACCACAGTTAGTCCTGATGAATTACCTGTCCTGATGGATTGTTTGTACTCATATAAGGATATTTTCATTACTTCAGACAATTCTGATTTAGGACTTACCTCAATTGTTGAACATCAGATCCATTTGAGCCCTGATGCAAAACCAAAACATCAGCGACCTTATCGCTTACCACCAGATAAGAAGGCAGTATTACGGCACCAATTAGCTGAGCTTGTCAAGCAGGGTATTATTTGTCAAGTTAGTAATACCGATCATCTACCTATAACCAGTCCCATAGTATTGGTTTCAAAGCGCAATGTCGATAAATCTCAATACCCTATTGGTTCCAGAGAAGCTAGTTTATCACAATATCGTTTTTGTGTTGATTTTCGATACCTCAACTCCCAGACACAAGATTTCAACTATACTATCCCAGATTTGCAAGAGCTCACAGAATCATTTACTACTACAACTCCTAATTATATAACATCTATCGACTTAAGTAGTGGATTTTTTCAAATGCCATTGTCCGAGGATTCCACTAATTATACAGCATTTTCCACTTGCTTTGGAACGTATAAATTTCTACGTCTTCCTATGGGCCTCAAAACCTCACCAAATTCTTTTCAGCTTATGATGGACAAAATTTTACACGGTTTGACATTTAATTCTGTGTTATGCTACCTTGATGATATCCTTATTTATAGCTCAACATTTGATCAACATATCAGAGATATACAAGCTGTTTTTGATCGATTACGAACAGCTGGCTTACGACTTAACCCAAAAAAATGTGCTTTTGCTCAACAAAAGTGTAAATATTTGGGACATGAAATCTCTGCTGCCGGCATAAGCCCACCCAACGATCACGTGAAGATTATTCAAGATTATCCCACTCCTAAAACTCCCAAAGAGTTACGCAGATTTCTTGGAATGTTAAATTGGTTTAGGAAATTCATTCCCAATTATAGTGCTCTTGCTACTCCTTTACACAGTTTATTAAAAAAAAATGTGTCTTATAAGTGGGACCAGTCGCATCAATCAGCGGTTGATAAATTAAAAGAGACATTGTTAAATTCCAAAGTATTAGCTTTTCCTCGCTATGACCTACTATTTTATTTAAGTGTCGACACTTCAAGTCTTGGCATCGGTTATATGCTATATCAAATCCATCCAGAGTCTGACTTTAAGGACAGGTTAGATGAGAAACAACGAACACGAGTTATTAAATTTGGCTCAAAAAGCCTTTCGAAATGGCAGCAATCATATGGTCCTACTAAACTCGAACTTTTAGGCATGACCTCAAGCATTTTGGATTGTGCTCCCTATTTGCGAGGTCGTCATTTCACAGTAGAATGTGATCATCAAGCGTTACGGCCCTTATTTCAAAAGTCTCTTCGCGGTGCCATCTATGATCGGTGGTTAACCATTCTTCAGCAATTTAACTTTGACATTAAATATAAGCCAGCAGCACAGATGACTGTTCCTGATGCTTTATCTCGTTGTTTCGATAAAACTGTTAAACATTCCGATCATGTCAGTCCATCTGAGGATGACCCTTATTTTCCGTATATTCCAGAAGCTATTCCTAAAATAACTTTGCCCGGTGGTGTCGATTTTCAAAATTTGTTTTGTGCAGATTCAAATGCGGAATGTAATCGTGTTTCTGTGTATTATACTGATCAGGACCCGTTATATGATGCGGACACAGAAGACTGTGATATTGATGAATTTTCAGTAAATAATGTGTATTCCAATTTTGAACAATGTGCTGCAGTACATAATTCATGTATTCCTACTGACACTTGTGAAACTAGTGCTGATCTAGCTCATTTCATGCCGTCCACTACCGACTGTTGTGATACTACCTTGAGTGACTATATGCCTGCCAGCTCAACTGATACCACACCTATTGATTCTATATCAGTTGAGAGTATATTATTAATGAAACATTTTAATTTTAGTCTTTCAGCTATGGCTGACTTACAATATAGTGATCCATTTTTAAAGCATATTATAAATTATCTTGTTAAAAATGTTTTGCCTGATTCTCAATCGCAATCAAGACGATTAATTGTTGAAGCCAAAGATTATATGGTTTTTGAAAATGTTTTATTTCATTCTAGAACTGCAATGTCTAAACGTTCCAAAACTTTAAATTGTTATCAACTTGTTGTACCTTTCGTCTTAGTTCAAGAACTTTTACTTTTATACCATGATTCTCCTTTAGGTGGTCATGGGGGGATACAGGATACTGTTGACCGTATTAAAGAATCTTATTATTTTCCTAAAATGAGCACCCTTGTCTCTGACTATGTCAAGTCTTGTCATGCTTGTCAAAGTAGAAAGTTAACAAAAGCGCACACCAAAACGGCCATTGTTGCATATCCTACACCACATGCTCCCTTCGAAGTTTGGGAAGTAGATCTTTATGGGCCTTTACCTAAAACCCCTAAAGGGGATTGTTATGTATTCACCGCTGTTGATATGTTCAGTAAGTTTTTAGTTTGTTATCCAATTGCCAATACTGATGCCATTACTGTTAGTTCAGCACTCTTTAATTTATTTTCTAACTATGGTGTTTGCCATACATTAATAAGTGATAAAGGTAGAGAATTTATTTCTAAATGTACATCTGAAGTTTGCAAACTTTTGTCAATACCTCAACAATTTACTCCTAGCTTTATGCATCACTGTTTAGGAGCTTGTGAACGCCTACACAGAACTTTGGCTGAGCGACTAACGCCTTATGTGTCAAAAAGTCCTTGTTCCTGGATTGATATGTTACCTGCAGTTGTGTTTTCCATGAATAATTGTGTTAACTCATCTTTGGGGTTTTCCCCTTTTGAAATCATTTATTCCATGCGTCCAAAATTTCCTTTGGCTAATTTTTCGGATAGTTCTAGAGAAACTATACCAAGTGATATTAAGACATTTATTACTAATCAGTGTAAGAAACTTGCCTTCATTCGCCAGCAAGTCGAAAATAATGCTATTAAAGCACATGCTAAAATGTGTGATAGAGTTAATGCTAAAATTAATCCATTAAACATTGTTGTAGGTGATTATGTATATTTAAATGTATCTCCCAAAGGGGCTGGTCAAAAATTGCAAAATAAATATGCAGGCCCTTATGTTATTTATACTATTTGTAGTGACCATATAGTAGATCTTAAAGATCCAAGTTCTTCTAAGCTTATTCATAATGTCCATTGTGATCGTCTTAAATTGGCTTATATTAGGTCACCTAACCCATCTCCTTATTTTCCTGGGAGTGTTGTCACAAACATTAATCAGACTGTACAAGAGCAGTCAGACTCTGCTTTACCCAGTGAGAGTATTTTACAGCCTAACCAAACTTTTAGTCAGCCCATTACTCCAGATGGGTTACCTGCACACTGTAAAGACTCTCATAATATTCAAAGTGACTCTTCAAGTCCCACTATTTGTAAATCACAAATCCCTGTTCCAATAAAAGATGTTCACCCCTCTAAAAGTGGTGTTCGTAGAAGTGTGCGTTCCAGACGTAAACCTCTTCGATTTCGTAATGCAGCAGTAGACTGTAGTAGTATTTCGCTTAATAGTGACTCTGATGGTGGTTTTCATAAAATCCAACGTGTGTTGGGTCAACGCCTTAAAGGGGCGAAACCAGAATATCTTGTTCAAATTCGTGGTGAACCAGCAGATCAGGCTTTTTGGGTCTCAGACACTAAGTTAGACCATCGTGCCAAATTATCTATTCAAATGAAACCACCACCATTCATTTAGTGCTTAACATATGTATATTTACTCATAATTATTGTTTTACTGCTGTATGTTATCGTCTGCACGACTATTATGTTATATTCTTGTCAATTATTTTCTATATATTATATATATGCCCATATGTTGCCTGGCAACCTATTCTTCTTATGATTATTTTCTATAGTTGCATATATACACTATACACGTATACTGTGCATGTAAGACACTATTACTTATATCCCAGTTGGATATGCTTTCAGTCTGTTTTATTTGATTTTTGTAAATATTATTATTGCGGTATATGTAGTAATGTTTGTTGTCTTACATGGCATGTGAGTTTATTGGGCATTGTTATCTTATTCAGCCATTTATGTCATTATACCTCATTTAATGTATCCTTGTTGTTTTCCCACACAATATGTACCTCGGGTGTTAAAGAATATAGATGTACATATTTTAATGTATGTGCTATGAAGGATATTTTTCAGGACATTGTTGCCAATATTGTCCACTTTTATTATCCTCTTTGTATTTTGTTTGAACTATTTACATTTGAGTCATTCTCTAGTCAATTGTGTGTATAGTATTCTTGATTATGTTTAAAGATACTTATAGTCTCAACACAAATCTTTTATCGTCGGATTTTAAACAAAATTATTTTGTTTTTTTTGTCGGCGGGGATGTTATGTATTCACATACATTTTATTATGTGTTGGCCTATTAAAGTGGCATGGCCTTACAAAATACGAAATCGAGGTTAAGGGAAGATAACTCTCGAGTTCGGTGTTATGGAATCACGCGATTAAGATGTAATTGATGATTTTTGCTATAGTGTAAATTACTTATGTCTTGTCTCAGAATATAATGATGGAAGACGATTTTGTGTATTGACTTGTTTATCAAATCCCCATTGTGTTACACCCCCAAATACACAATAATTCTGCTCGAATACGAAAACATTTTCAAAGGGTTTGGAAGTATTAAAGGCAAGAAAGTTGCCCATCACATTGACAAAGATGAGGTCCAAAACAACAACGTCGCAGATGTATTCCGTTTCATGTACGTAAAGAAGTCGAAGCTAAATTAAAACGGAGTAGAATCACTCGACATAATCGAAATGGTAAATGGTCCCACACCGTGGATACATCAGGTTGTTGTAGTCCCAAAGAAAATTGGCGCTGGCCTAAGAAGCACTGGTGGTGTTTCAAAGAAATCTGGTGATTGAATATGCATTGATATGAGAGAAGCCGATTAAGCGATTAAACGAGAAAAACATCCGAAGCTAACCAACTGTGGCCTTATTTCTGACCTTAATGGAAGTAAAATTTGTTCTAAGTGCGGTCTCACGAACGCATACCCCCAGCGAATTATTTGAAGAGAGTAAATAAATCACAACGTTTACCACTCATGCTGGTCTTCGTCGATACACACGACTACCTTTTCGTGTGAATGCAGCTTCAGAAGTCTTCCAAAGTGCTGTCAGTGAAATATTGGCCGATGCACCTCTTTATCTATCCGATGACATCATCATATTTGGAAAGGGTCAGAATGAACACAATCGCAACCTCAGAACTGCTGTGCAGAAATTGGAATCAACAGGAGTAAAACTCAACAAGGCCAAATTCGTATTCAGAACAGACAGAATATAATTTCATGGTCATATCTTCGATGGAAACGGAATCTCAGCTGATCCGAAGAAGAAAGATTTTATCATTAACGCTAAACAGCCAAATAATGTCAGCGAATGGAAAACACTACTCGGGATGGCACAGTATGTTTCTAGATTCATACTTTATTACGCCTCGCTTACTGAGCCTCAACGAATCAATTGGAAACAAATTTAACAAGTTACTTCGTCATGACCTATTTTAATCGTGGATGCTAGTCCAGTTGGATTATCTTCCCTATTATCCCAAAGAAGGCAAAATAGTTAACTATGTTAGTAGAGCATCAACAGGCACCGAACAACGCTACTCACAGACTTAACCAGAGATGCTTGCTGGCGCATGGGCTGTAGAACATTATCACTTGTAGTTGTATGGTTCAAAATTCAATGTCATCACAGCCCACTACAAGGACTTTTTAAAAGTCTAAATCCTGCATCGTCTGGAATGGAAAGGTGGCGAGTTAGATAAATGTCATATTAATACCAGCTTATTTACAAATCTGGAAAATCCCGATGATTTTTTGAGTAGACACCTAAATAATGTATGTCCCGAGAAGGAGTCGATTTCTGATGAATAAAATTAAACCAAGTACGAACAATTCAAACCATAAGATATAATTCGAAGTTCTAAAAATGTTATAGGCAAAAAAGTGTAATCAGCATATGGACTGTCCCCGTGTACTAAATACACGACAAACAGTGGTAACAGGTGTCCGGAAGAGTAAGCATACCCGCCTGGCGCCACACCCGCCATAGCTGCATCCAAACCATTAGGCGAAACGTCGGTAAATAGCGTGATTATCAGGGAGATAGTAATAGTATATGTGTCAATTAAATATATCTAGAATAATAGCCGAGCGAGACACGTTATATTTACCAATCAAATCAATATGACGGCCATAAAACTTGTTAAAGGTTTTTAAAAGTTTAGTGCGCAAGTATCCTTGCAGTTGAAGCTTAGATGACAAATGCCTCGATCTACTTTTAAAAAATCAGAATAAAAAGAACAAGCTCTCGCGTAACATCTTAACTGAGACAAAAAACTCCATAAGCTGGTGATATTGGAAAATTACTACTAAAAAATGGAAAGTTAACAATCGGAAAGTCAAAGTCACCACGTGTATCGTACAATTTAACACTCAGTTTATGGCAATTTTCAAAATCGAGACGCAGATCCAAGTAGGAGACATAATTGTCACTGTCAGTGGTGTTGTTAATTTCGAGCTCATCAGGATATATGAATTCTACATAATCACTAAATTTAGGATTACTAAGCGAAATTTATTTGTTTTTACGAGTGTCTGTATGTAATAGGCTTCGAGTGTATGTGTGTAATAGGGAATGGTGAAAAACGAAATGTCTTTTAAGAGAGAAAACCTGGTTTCCAGGCAAAGACAGAATGGTGGAAAACAAAGTCAGATCTTGCATTCCTTGCCAAGCAGCAACCAACACTTAAGAGAAAAGAGAACCACTTGTAATGTCTCAAATGACCCCGGGTCCTTGGGAAAATTTATCAATGGATTTTGCTGGCCAGAGGCAAATAAAGAGTCTGAACTGTTTATGTCCACTCTGAACAAATCAGCCAGAACATGAGTAGCAGCTGTTTTGAAATGGAAGAAAGAATTGGTTGAATTTTTAGGTCAATATAGAGCATCGCCTCACTCTAGTACCAAACTTTCAGCGTTTGAAGCTTTGTATTGTAGAAAAATAAACAGTCTTTTACCTTCAAGTAATACTGAGAAACCGTATAATAATCACGAGGAATTGTTGCAACAAGATAAACAGAGTACTGGTTAGACGATTGATAACATAGTTCAAGATTTTAACATATTTAACAAATTCACATGTAGATACTGTCGTATTTACCTATTTGACCGTTATTTGAAATTTGACAAAACAATGCACAGTTTATATGACGGAATTTTGTTCAATTTGTACGGAAACTTACAACATTTAATAAAATTATGTAATTAACAGAAGACTAGGTATCTTACCATTATCCCAACATCTGTAAGTGTAACAGTAGTTTCCCTGAGCTTTACACTCGTTCACGCTACAAACCATCCCTGTAAAATAATATTATAATATAGTTAAGATAAACATTAATTATCTGATAATTGGTCAGATCTCTTATATCAGTACGTGTACACATGATTCATCAACGGGTACGGTGGTCATTCTAGAGAGACACAAATCATAATATCAAACACTTTCACATTGTTCACATAAATATTTCACATTCAATCTAAAATAATTAGTTTTTGTCCTTCTTGTTTCTAATATATTTATTTGATAGGTTACCACGGTTACCGTCTCTGGCAAGTTTAAATCTATAGTTAGGTCAAGAAATACAAAATCATCTGTCATTGCATCAATTGAAATTTTGTAATTATAATAGCAACTTCGTTTTATACACGTCAACAGCGTGGCTTCCATTAATCAAATTATAGTTAACATGTAAATAATTATGATATACTTACTCTCTCCTACTTGTTTTGTGACTTCTGAAATAGAGACAAAATCCATGACAACGTGACATCCATGAATTATTTTATAGTAAAAATGAAAATATTTTTTCTTACTATCTTTAATTGTGGTTCGGCTGCTCTTTTCTGAATCTCTGTAAACTATTGTGTTATTTCAGTTGAAACCGTCATTTGAAAATAACAAATAATTCGATGAGTGATTAGAATTGTATTTATTTCAAGTAATTACTTAATAATGATAATTACATCCCACTTATACCTCGTTGCCAGTGGCAACCTTTGATAAAACTGGCCTGTTTATTTCCAATACAGGCTTAAAAGTATCCGTGTATCAGAAATGAACAGTACACTTTTTAAAAAGAGTACTGTTCATTCCCGACAAACGAACACTTCTACACCGTTTAAGATACCATTCAAGCAATAAGTAGCGGACGTTTAGTCCGGCCCAGATCGCAATGATAACGATGTCGATGGCTCTATTAAAAGCAGCCGGCTAAGTCACACCAAACAACTAGTCAAAATCACAGTAACAAAACAAACCGGGTGGAACAAACTGGCAGTTCAAAAATATATACAATGACATTAAATTAACAGGACAACATATTACACAAATCAATTATTATACATATCAATTGGCATCTATTCCACAATTTGGTTTGATTTATACTAATATGCAAAACATATAAATTAGAATACTGAATAATTATTTCAATTATGATGATAGAAGGCGCAGTTCTCTTGCTGGACACTTCACAGGCATTCAAAATAAGCAGGATGAAAAAGAAACGCCTAGACAGACATACATTTTATTACAAATAATTCGCTGATGCAAACTTTTACCAGGAATGACCCACGTTTCGCATTTCCTTTACACTACATTTAATAATAATATTATTAATACCGCAGTCCTCTTCGCCACAGACAAGTTGTTTTGACATGTCTAAATACGCACGTGTAAATACTATTCAGGTCGTCTATCCACTGCGCAATCATTCTACCATGAAATGTAACGTGAGGCTCAAAAAGGGATAAATGAAAGATCATTTGTCACTTTTCGCTTAAAACGACTCGATAATAAATACTATTTTCACATTTTCCTTCACAATACTCAATAGAAATGTGATGTAAGTCAGTTATTAGCACCTTTCCTCGGTGTATCGGTGAATATCAGATCAGTTTTGGTCGGGGACCGCCTCGGCTTCGCCTCGGCTGAACCCCCGACCAAAACTGTCCTGATATTCAGCGATACACCTCGGAAAGGGTGCTAATAACTACTACCTACATGTGAATATGCGTTTTCAGAATTTCAGATGCATTTATAAGACAAATAAACCCGTAAAGCGTGGCAATCTGATCCGAAAGGAAAATTTCATCATACCACATTTGCTCCCCCCCCCCCATCCCCCCAACACACACCCACACCACTCCTGGA
This sequence comes from Patella pellucida, assembly GCA_917208275.1. NCBI lineage: Eukaryota > Metazoa > Mollusca > Gastropoda > Patellidae > Patella > Patella pellucida. The sequence continues at coordinate 20,341 of CAKJPN010000006.1, read as the reverse complement.
CATGGCGGTTCGATACCTGTCAATATCGACAGGAACCGAGATCAGTGTGATATAAACCTTGTATTTAAGTTTCGTCAAAAATCGTATAAAATACAAAATAATGAACGGATGACAATATATATATGGGTGGGCCTATAAAAACCAAAAACCATGACAGAGCTAAAAATGGCAAGAAGCAACGAAGTTCCACATGAAACGGAATCTAATATTAAAGATACCAATGGGTAATTACATTTGTCAATTCATAGTTTTCAAACTTGTATGCTTTGCAGCGTGCATATATATACAGTGTATCAATGTTAAGTCAATGAGTCGGTCCCCTATATTTACTTGGTTTTCAACTCTTTTCTCTTTTGTTCATTTTATTAACATAAACTGTGTATAAATATCAAGCTAATCGAATTAGGTCCCTATTAAAAATATTAGTATGTCCACAATATGTGACGGACAGACAGGCAGTCGGGTGATCGTATTGTACTAATCCTCAGAATTCATCTAAAGATCACACTATACATAAATCCCCCATTTGGAAAACAATGTGCATTGTGGGAGAGAGCTGAGCAAACTAACGAAGAGCGACCATTGCTTTGCATTGGATTTCTCTGACCAAATTTCGAAAAACGCCGATTTTACGTTAATTTTAGTGATGGGTTATATTTCATATGATGTGATAGAGACACAGATAGATGATGCACTACAATTAACGTAAAATCGGCTTTTTCGAAATTTACAAAATAATTGTGTTACCGATCACGTATTATTATGAATTTTTCTAAACAGTTTTTTTGCACACCGGAATATTCAGAGCGAAATAGAAAGTAACTGAACTATCTGCCGATAATTCATCTGGTGTGCGGTATGATTAATTGTTGGTAATCATTTTTGGTATTTATATATAAAAAAATAACGTTATAGGCCTACTGGGTCCGAAAAGAATTTCTTATTCATACACAACCTCACGACAGACAAGCGTTTGCGTTGACCCCCCCCCCCCCAATTGCAAAATGTTCTATCCCGATCAGTGACGTAATTAGCATCCATTTTGGTTATTAGTCGTTGTCAAGTTGTGACAGTATCAGTTTTTGATGAGTACAACTTTACAAGAGAGAATTTTTTATTCCCTAGGATATATAGTTGTACAATGGATTTTATAATAACCGGAGGTAATACTTAAGCGTCCAATAACATAGTGTTTATTTGTAAACGACATTATTTTGACTGTCTGTTCAAAGAACTTAATTTCGGGAAACCAATCGACAGTGCTACATATAAACGATCTACTTTTAGTAAGGATGAAATTATATCCAATCACAAATCTGTACTTACTTCATTTGGTACTCCATGTGGAAATACCTATACAGATTTGCCCTTGTTGTATTGGATACCTAAATTACATAAAAATCCTTACAAGCAGCGTTTTATAGCAGGTTCATCCCGTTGTTCCACAAAACCACTTTCAAAGGTATTGACATCTATACTAACAGCTGTTAAAGAGGGTATTCAAAAATACTGTGACAAACTATACTCTCGAAGTGGTATAAATCAAATGTGGATATTAAAAAATTCCAAAGAATTACTTGATGGTCTGCAATCTAGATCCCTTGCTTCAGTCTCATCTATTCAAACGTTTGACTTTTCTACTTTGTACACTAAAATTCCCCATAGTAAATTAAAAGCCCGATTGAAAGACATTATTCACAGTGTCTTTTCGTCTAAATCGGGTACTGCTCGTTATCAATATTTAGTTGTAAATTATAATTCTACATATTTCTTTAAGTATCACAGTGATTCAAAAAACAAATACACAGCCATCAAGATAATTCAGATGTTGGATTTTTTAATTGATAACATCTTTGTTGAATTTGGAGGGGAAATATATCAGCAAGTGGTTGGCATCCCGATGGGCACCAACTGTGCACCTTTGCTTGCTGATCTGTTTCTCTATTCGTACGAAGCCGAGTACATACAGATGCTCGTAAAAACAAACAAACGATCAGTCAGACTTTTTAATTTCACTTATCGATATATTGATGATGTTTTAGCCCTTAATAATCCTAAATTTAGTGATTATGTAGACTTCATATATCCTGATTAGCTCGAAATTAAAAATACCACTGACAGTGACAATTACGCTTCCTACTTGGATCTGCGTCTCGAATATGACAATTGCCAAAAACTGAGTGTTAAATTGTACGATAAACGGGATGACTTTGACTTTCCGATTGTTAACTTTCCATTTATCAGTAGTAACATTCCAATATCACCAGCTTATGGAGTGTTTGTGTCTCAGCTAATTCGTTACACGAGAGCTTGTTCCTTTTATTCTGATTTTTTAAGTAGATCGAGGCATTTGTCATCTAAGCTTCTACTACAAGGATACTTGCGCACTAAACTTATTAAGGCCTTTAAAAAGTTTTATGGCCGTCATATTGATTTGATTGGTAAATATAACGTGTCTCTCTCGGCTATTATTCTAGATATTTTTAATTGACACGTATACTGTTACTATCACCCTGTTAATGTCTACAACATCGTTAAGACAGTTCATCACGTGCATTTTGCATACTATAGTTCATTGGCCAATCACGCTATTTGACTGACATTTCGCCTAATAGATTGGATGCAGCTATGGCGGGTGTGGCGCCAGGCAGGGTAAGCTTACTCTTCCGGACACCTGTTACCACTGCTTGTCGTGTATTTTTGTACACGAGGAGCAGTCCATTTGCTGATTACACTATTTTGCTTGAATACACTATTTTGCCTATAACGTTTTTAGGACTTCGAATTCTGTCTTTTGATTTGGATTGTTCGTACTTGGTTTTTATTTTATTCAAACACACAGGTAAGTGTATAATAACCAAAGTAGAGTAGTTTGTCCATAGTTGAAGACATCAGTTTATTATTTACCATGGTTCTCACAGTAGCTTGCCTCTGTGACCATAAAACTATATGTTTTAAATTGTAACAATATGGGCACATTACTGTGGGAACAAGGTAGTACAGGCTTACCTTGTCAAAATTCGCCTATAACTGAAAGTCCAATTACAATTTACACCAATTTCTGATATGGATAACACGTAGTAACGCACCTCTACCAGTTCCCTTTTCAAGGCATGGTCGTGGTGGCTGGCAATGACCTCAAGCTTTCTCCCCCCCCCCTCTCTCTCTCTCCCTCTCTCCCCCCCCCTCTCTCTCTCTCTCTCTCTCTCTGTCGTAGTAAGGGAATGTCGTTTTAACTCTTTCAAGTAGTAAGTGAAGATCGATTTAATACCCCTCTCTCCAATATTGACTCAATAATATTGAAAATGTGTGGGCTATATTGATGTAAAATATTGTCAATAACCATCATTGAGTCAATTTATTTAACTATGGGTCAGTTAAATATGGGTCTGAGTATAGTGGCCAACGGCTAGCGCTCAGAAAAGGATATGTAAGTATAGTAACGGAAGATCGATTTAACTCTCTCTCTCTTTCTCTCTGTCTATCTCTTTCTCTCTTGTAGTAAGGAAATATTGTTTTAACTCTCTCGTAGTGAGGGAAGATCGATTTAAATCACTCCCCTTTCTCTTTCTCTCCCCCCCCCCCCTCTCTCTCTCTCTGTCGCAGTAAGGGACTGTCGTTTTAACTCTCTCTCGTAGTAAGGGAAGATCGATTTAATACTCCCTCCTCTCTCCCTTTTTCTCTTTCTCTCTCTCTCTTGTAGTAAGAGAAGATCGATTTAACTCTCTCTATATCTCTCTCTCTCGATTGAACTCTCTCTCTTGTATAGTAAGGGAAGATCGATTGAAATCATCTACCTCTCTTTCTCTCTCTCTCTCTCTCTTTATCTCTCTCTCTCTTGTAGTAAGAGAAGATCGATTAAACTTTCTGTCTCTTATAGTAACGGAAGATCGATTTTTTTCGTTACTGAAATAGAAGCTAATTAAGAATTAAGAACTAAGAATTAGGGAATATGAATTATTTGAAAATTATCTTACCCTCACAAAATTCACCCTTGAATCCAGCTGCACATTTACAGGACACTCCGTGGACTCCTGGTACACAAGTTCCCTTATTTTTGCAAGGTTGAGCCTCACACAGATCAACTAGAAAATTATATCAAAAACCTTCCTCTTAAAATAATCTACCACAAAATAGTGTAAAAATGCTGAAATACGACAACAAATGAAGAAATAAAGAGTTCATACTAATTTAAATTTCTTTGTTCTTAATTTTTAGTTCTTAACAAGCTAGAAAGAGTCTTGTTGTACAATATGCATAATTCATCTACGTCACATGGTGGATCATTAAGTAGATCTCAGGATTTCAGGTCAGCAATAAAGTCTGATATTGTCATACCTTTAATGTTCCGGCACACTCTTTCAATACGTTCATTAGATGGTTTTGGCATGCACCAATCCATCTGAATGAGGAAATGATCACATATTTGAATATCAGAAACTGATACATTGGACATGAGATTACATGTTTCGGGAGATATAACAACATCCAGAGTATGGCCATGTTTATGTGTAGGGTTGGATATATGTTGTTGCAGACTAAAGGATTAAAGGAGTTTTCTAAATTTCTGTTTTGTGTGTTCATATTGAAAATAAAAGTATCCTAGGTAAACTGTGTTATCCTTTTTGTGATTACCAATAATAGAGTTTCAAATTCGTCAAAGTTAGTAGCAACAGAAGCATTGTTCTTTTTGGATACCGGTGGTCAAAAAATACAGACAGCAAGAACCGCCACGTTATAAGAACTGAATTTTACATGAAATAACTCAAAACAATTATACTTCCATGAATTGTTATTTATAACTTCTAGGTTTAATCTAAGGTTTAAACTAAGTTTGAAGATTACTGCTTATGGGGTCCATACACGATCAATAATTCCGTCAATATTATTGACTCAATATATTGACTCAACATATTGAGCCAATAATATTGACAGGAATTGCCCACTCACGAGTCAATATTTCCATCAATAATTTCATCATTTTTTGGTCATTTTTAAAAATGGATGCCATGTTTACTCTTCCGAGGTTGACGATGGAATGAAAATATTGACGCAATTATTGACAAATTATCCACACACGATCAATTGTGTCATTCAATAATTGACCATCTCCTAATATATTGATGAACCATCAATAAAAGTCGAAATGATTTTGATCCGTCAATATATTGACGCAATGATGGTCATTGACAATATTTTACATCAATATAGCCCACACACGTTCAATATTATTGAATCAATATGTTGAGTTAATATATTGAGTCAATAATATTGACGGAATTATTGATCGTGTATGGACCCCATGAGCCTCCGCCAGGACGATTGGATCGATAATTCCGTCAATATTTTTGACTCCAATATTGACTCAATAATATTGAAAATGTGTGGGCTATATTGATGTAAAATATTGTCAATAACCATCATTGCGTCAATATATTTAACTGTGGGATCAATATGGATCTGAGTTTAGTGGCTAACGGCTAGCGCGCAGAAGAGGATCTGTAAGTATAGTAACGGGAGATCGATTTAACTCCCTCTCCCTCCCTCTCTCTCTCTCTCCCTCTCTCGTAATATCGTTTAAACTCTCTCTCGTAGTGAGGGAAGATCGATTTAATACTCCCCCTCTCTCTCTCTATCCCTCTCTCTGTCGTAGTAAGGGAATATCGTTTTAACTCTCTCTCGTAGTAAGGGAAGATCGTTTTAATACTCCCTCTATCTCTCTCTCTTTTTCTCTCTCTCGCTCTATCGTAGTAAGGGACTGTCGTTTTAACTCTCTCTCGTAGCAAGGGAAGATCGTTTTAATACTCCCCATCTCTCTCTATCTTACTCCCTCCCTCTCTCTTGTAGTAAGGGACGATCGATTTAACTCTCTCGTATAGTAAGGGATAAAACGATTTAACTCCCTCTCCCTCTCTCTCACTCTGTCTATCTCTCTCTCTCTCCCCCTCTCTCTCTTGTAGTAAGGAACGATCGGTAAAATAAAAAAAAACCAAGTACGAACAATCCAAACCATTAGACAAATTTCGAAGTCCTAAAAACGGTATAGGCAAAAATGTGTAAAAACGCAAAATAGTGTAATCAGCATATGGACTGTTCACCGTGAACAAAATACACGACGAACAGTGGTAACAGGTGTCCTAGGAAGAGTAAGCTTACCCTGCCTGGCGCGCCACACCCGCCATAGCTGCATCCAATCTATTAGGCGAAATCTCGGTAAAATAGCGTGATGGACCAATGAACTATCGGTATTAAAAATGCACGTGATGAACAGTGTTAACGATGTAGTACTCATATATAATCAGGGAGATAGTATACCCGTCAATTAAATATGTCTAGAATAATAGTCGAGAGAGACATGTTATATTTACCGATCAAGTCAATATGACGACCGTAAAAATTTTTAAAGGCTTTAATATCAAGTCAATATGACGACCATAAAACTTTTTAAAGGCTTTAATAAGTTTAGTTCGCAAGTATCCCTGTAGTTGAAGCTTAGATGACAAATGCCTCGATCTACTCAAAAAATCAGAATAGAATGAACAAGCTCTCGCGTAACGAATTAGCTGAGACACAAACACTCCATAAGCTGGTGATATTGGAATGTTACTACTAATAAATGGAAAGTTAACAATCGGAAAGTCAAAGTCATCACGTTTATCGTACAATTTAACACTTAGTTTATGGCAATTGTCATATTCGAGACGCAGATCCAAGTAGGAAGCGCAATTGTCACTGTCAGTAGTATTTTTAATTTCGAGCTCATCAGGATATATGAATTCTATATAATCACTGAATTTTGGATTATTCAGTGATAGAACATCATCGATATATCGATAAGTGAAATTAAAATGTCTAACTAAACGTTTATTAGATTTTACGAGTGCCTGCATTTACTCGGCTTCGTAGGAATAGAGAAACAAATCAGCAAGCAAAGGTGCACAGTTGGTACCCATGGGGATACCTACCACTTGCTGATAAATTTCCCCTTCAAATTCAACAAAAATATTATCAATTAAAAAATCCAACATCTGAATTATCTTGATGGCTGTGTATTTGTTTTTTGAATCACTATGATTCTTGAAAAAAATAAGTGGAATTATAATTAACAAATAAATATTTATATCTAGCATGTCCCGATTTAATTGAAAAGACACTGTGAATAATGTCTTCCAACCGAGTTTTTAATTTACTATGGGGAATTTTAGTGTACAAGGTACAAAAGTCAAACGTTTGTATAGATGAGACTGAAGCAAGTGATCTAGATTGCAAACCATCAAGTAATTCTTTGGAATTTTTTAAGATCCACATTTGATTAATACCACTACGAGAGTATATTTTGTCGCAGTATTTTTGAATACCCTCTTTCACTGCCGTTAGTATAGTATACTGTGGAACAACGGGATGAACCTGCTATAAAACGTTGCTTGTAGGGATTTTTTATGTAGTTTAGGTGTCCTAGGAAGAGTAAGCTTACCCTGCCTGGCGCGCCACACCCGCCATAGCTGCATCCAATCTATTAGGCGAAATCTCGGTAAAATAGCGTGATGGACCAATGAACTATCGGTATTAAAAATGCACGTGATGAACAGTGTTAACGATGTAGTACTCATATATAATCAGGGAGATAGTATACCCGTCAATTAAATATGTCTAGAATAATAGTCGAGAGAGACATGTTATATTTACCGATCAAGTCAATATGACGACCGTAAAAATTTTTAAAGGCTTTAATATCAAGTCAATATGACGACCATAAAACTTTTTAAAGGCTTTAATAAGTTTAGTTCGCAAGTATCCCTGTAGTTGAAGCTTAGATGACAAATGCCTCGATCTACTCAAAAAATCAGAATAGAATGAACAAGCTCTCGCGTAACGAATTAGCTGAGACACAAACACTCCATAAGCTGGTGATATTGGAATGTTACTACTAATAAATGGAAAGTTAACAATCGGAAAGTCAAAGTCATCACGTTTATCGTACAATTTAACACTTAGTTTATGGCAATTGTCATATTCGAGACGCAGATCCAAGTAGGAAGCGCAATTGTCACTGTCAGTAGTATTTTTAATTTCGAGCTCATCAGGATATATGAATTCTATATAATCACTGAATTTTGGATTATTCAGTGATAGAACATCATCGATATATCGATAAGTGAAATTAAAATGTCTAACTAAACGTTTATTAGATTTTACGAGTGCCTGCATTTACTCGGCTTCGTAGGAATAGAGAAACAAATCAGCAAGCAAAGGTGCACAGTTGGTACCCATGGGGATACCTACCACTTGCTGATAAATTTCCCCTTCAAATTCAACAAAAATATTATCAATTAAAAAATCCAACATCTGAATTATCTTGATGGCTGTGTATTTGTTTTTTGAATCACTATGATTCTTGAAAAAAATAAGTGGAATTATAATTAACAAATAAATATTTATATCTAGCATGTCCCGATTTAATTGAAAAGACACTGTGAATAATGTCTTCCAACCGAGTTTTTAATTTACTATGGGGAATTTTAGTGTACAAGGTACAAAAGTCAAACGTTTGTATAGATGAGACTGAAGCAAGTGATCTAGATTGCAAACCATCAAGTAATTCTTTGGAATTTTTTAAGATCCACATTTGATTAATACCACTACGAGAGTATATTTTGTCGCAGTATTTTTGAATACCCTCTTTCACTGCCGTTAGTATAGTATATGAACCTGCTATAAAACGTTGCCTGTAGGGATTTTTTATGTAGTTTAGGTATCCAATATAGCAGCGGCAGATCTGTATAGGTATCACCACATGGCGTACCAAATGAAGTGAGTACAGATCTGTGATTGGATAAAATTTCATCCTTACTTAAAGTCGAGCGTTTATACGTAGCACTGTCAATAGGTTTACCGAAATTAAGTTCTTTGAACAGGCAGTCATAATAGTACCGTTTACATATAAACACTAGATTATTGGACGCTTTGTCAGCTGGTACAATGACATACTTGTCATGTAAGGCGTTAAGGTTTTCAACAATGCTAGCATCATTGAAAATAGATTTAGGCCTAGTATCAACTAACAAACGTTGCATATAAATTCTGCGTTTAAGTAAACGACTAATAGACTTAGTCCAATCTGAGAGAGTATCAGAGATAACATCTTCCCTCTTGGCCCATGATCTAGCGTAGTCCTCTACGGCATCCATAATAAGTTTGAAATTTTGATCCCATGAAAATGGTTGTGGTTCCCGGTATTTGGGCCCTTTCTCTCTCTCTCGTATAGTAACGTAATGCAAGATCGATTTGTTGCGTTACTTAAATAGAACCTAATTGAGGAAGACGAATTAAGAACTAAAAATTAAGAACTAAGAAATACGAATAAAGAACTAAGAATTAAGGAATATGAATTATTTGAAAATTATCTTACCATGACAAAATACACCCGTAAACCCAGCAGCACATATACAGCTCGCCGTATCGTGGCTTTTTCGTACACAAGTTCCCATATTTAAGCAAAGTGTAGGATCACACGGATCAACTAAAATGAGAATTAAGTACTAAGAATTAAGAAATACGAGTTAAAAACTTAGAATTAAGAAATAATAATAATAATAATAATGTGATTTAAAACTTGATAGAGTTTACAGTCATGGATATTGATTGACAAACTATTCCAGAGTTTGGGTGCAGCAACACTGAAACTTCAATATCCAAACGGTTTCAATTTTGATGACGGAATGCATAAAAGGTTGTGATGTTAGGATCTCAAAGTACGGGTAGGCTGATATATAGTTTATAGTTAACACAGGTAAGTCAAACACAAGATCTTAAATTCAATACGTGTAAGAATCGGAAGGCAATGCATGTATTTCAAGACACGGGTGATGTGTGATGATTTGTTTGTTCTCGTTATATGATCATGGCAGCTGTATTCTGAACTCTTTGTAGAAAGTCATATTTTGAAAGGACGAGAGATTGAACTAATGATTTAGTCGCTTCCACAGTGATGATGTTTCGTATTCCTCTTTATTCTTGGAACCCTGTCGTCCTGGTGCAAAATTGCCAGCCACCCTGAGCTCCTGGTGACCTGGTGCCGAATTGTCAGCCAACCTGAGTTACTTAGAACAAGCCAACAGTGAGGCTGATGTCCCCCGCCGAAATCCCAAAATAAATAGATGACACATATTAATTAATTGCACGTTTATTTTTTTTCAAAAGTATTGAGCAATCAAACTATACACTAAGTATCATCACTCTCTATCAGAAAGAATCAGACAGTGTTCATCATCGAGTTTCATCAAGGCATTCACCTACACCTAGTTCGAACATTCTACCTTAATTAGAAGGATAATTAGTGTGTTACGAAGTCTAGACCTATCAAATTGCTTATCGCTCTGCTTACCCTCACCAGAAAATGTTCATTATTAAACTTTTTGATGAAATGAAACTATATACCAAGTTTTATCACTCTCACTTAATTACAACTAAAGTTATTGCATCCCAATGCATCAACCAATCAAATTGCTTATATCTGCTTACCCTAAATAGAAAATGCTCGTCTTCAAACTCCATCTAGGTATTGACCTAATAAACATCTACATCAAGTTTGAATATCCTAACTCAATTAGAAGGAGAGTTACTATGTTCTAAAGTCTCGGCCAATCAAATTGCTTATCGCTCTGCTTACCCTGAGCAGAAAATGCTCATTATCGAACTTAGTCAAGGTATTGATGAAATAAAACTATATACCAAGTTTCATCACTCTCACTTAATTACAACTGAAGTTATCGTCTCCCAAAGCATCAGCCAATCAAATAGCTTATCTCTGCTTACCCTAAGCGGAAAATGCTCATCTTCGAACTCGATCAAGGTAATGACCTAATAAACACCTACACCAAGTTTGAATATTCTAGCTCAATTAGAAAAGGAGTTATTGTGTCCCAAAAAGTTTGACAGATTGACAGACAGACGGACGGACAGACGGGCGGACGAACCCATTTTAATAGTCCCCTGCTTTCTTCGAAAAGCGGGGGACAATAAAATCTAAAAATTAAGGAACCTGAACGAAACTGCTTGTAAACAAGCCAACAGTGAGGCTGATGTGCCCCGCCGAAATCCCAAAATAATAAGATGACACATATTAATTAATCGAACATTTATTTTTTTCAAAATATTAGCTTTAGCTCAAAATATTAATTATTGACTTAGTTAAGACATTCGCCTAATGAGTTATGTTCCAAAGTCTTGACCAATAAAAGTGCTTATCGCTACTTAGCCAAAGCAGAAAATTTGCAACATTAAACTTAGTCAAGATAAAGATAAAATGAATCTATACTCTGAGTTCTGAGTTACATTGCATCAACCAATCAGATTTCTTATCGATCTGCTTACCCTCAGCAGAAAAAGTTGATTAACGAACTTGGTCAGTATATCTGTGTTATAAAGCTGAAGCTATACACCAAGTGTCCTAACTCTCACTTAATCAGAACCTAATAAGCATCAACCAATCAAATTGCTTATCTCTGCTTACCCTAAGCAGAAAATGCTCACCTTCGAACCCCATCAAGGTATTCACCTAATAGACACCTATGCCAAATTGGCCGAGAAAGTTCATCTCGATTTTCCGGCGTGATTTCCCCTTGTCAGTGATGCAGAAGGAGGGCCTGACAAGGACAGCTGCCTAGTCGTTCGGAAAACTGAGGTCCCGTGTACAAATTGGAGTGCACGTAAAAGATCCCTTGGCAGTTGGAATTCGATATAAGAGTAGGTCGTAGCGCCGCTGTCCGGGCAAAATTTCCCTCATAGCACACTGTATGGCGTATGCCCGTCTTCAATTGGCCCAGGTTAGGTGCTTAAGCGTAGGACGTTAAACCCCATTTCATTCATTCACCTATGTCAAGTGTGAACATTCTAACTCAATTAGAACGAGAGTTATTGTGTTCCAAAATCTCGACCAATCAAATTGCTTATCAGCCATCTTACCAAGAGCAGAATATGCTCATTATCAAACTCAGTCAAGGTATTGATGCAATGAAACTACACACCAAGTTTCTTTATTTCACCTAATTAGAATTAAAGTTATCGTGCCCCAAAACATCAAAGGTATAGACAAAGTAGAGTCAGACCGGTATTCCGGTCTTACGGGTTCAAAGAGTTAAACGTCTCAGTTGAAAGTAGCATGATCTGCAGAGATGATGGACCTGTCCTTCTAAAGTAAGAGATGAATCTAGAACTACGCCAAGATTTTTAACATCATCAGAAACTAGGATGCTGGAATCTCCAATGGCTATACTAATTTCAGATATTAATGTCAGGAATCTTCTCATTGCAGTATCAAGCTTTTAAAGGCTTCAGCGTTTTTATATATGTTCCTTTCTGATTTTAAAAATTTGTCGGTGAACTTCTAAGTGCGACTTTCGCCAAAATCTTTCGGATTTTACATGGCGATGCTTAGCTTCTTTGATCTCCTTGTTGTAACATTTGGTGCCTGGTCTGATAATTATCCTTGTGGTCACAAGGGCATTCTTATCCAACAAGCTAGAAATAGTCTTGTTGTACAATATGCATAATTCATCTACGTCACATGGTGGATCATTAAGTACCTTCCGACACAATCTTACAATATGTTCATTACATGATTTTGGTAATGAAATTACATGTTTCGGGAGATATAACCACATCCAGGGTATGGCCATGTTTATGTTTAGGGTTGGATATATGTTGTTGCAGACTAAAGGATTTAAGGAGTTTTCTAAATTTCTGTGTAGCGGAATAAGTTGTGTGTTCATAGTGAAAATAAAAGTATCCAAGGTAAACTGTGTTATCCTTTTTGTGATTACCAATAATAGAGTTTCAAATTCGTCAAAGTTAGTAGCAACAGAAGCATTGTTCTTTTTGGATACCGGTGGTCAACAAATACAGACAGCATGAACCGCCACGTTATAAGAACTGAATTTATCAAAACAATTGTATTTCCATGAACTGTTATTAATAGCTTCTAGGTTAAATCCAAGGTCCGCCAGCCCGATTGGGTCTTGGAACTTGATAAATATCGTAGCCGTCAGGAGAGATCTCCGAAATCTTAACATCGTCCCCTGCTTCCTTTAGCCATGTCTCTGATATAAAAACAGGACATCAACATCTTCGAAAAGTAATAAATCAGCAATTTCTAGGGTTTTATTGCGACATGATTTATAATTTAAAACTTAATCTTTCAATGATTTAGACTGGATTGAACAGTCTAAGGAAACAATTTTATTTACATGTTTAATTTTACCACCTCTAGTTCCTCTAGTTACTTCAGATAGCCAGTGGAGTAAGACGTGTATTGTGTCGCCCTCCAGATTAGTCAGCCATGACGAAATAAGTAGTTGTTATTTATAAAGAGATGGCCACTGAAGAAATGTTACATATTGTTAATCAAACGGACGATTCAAACTATGGTGAAAATCAAGCTGTGATAAATATGATGGAGTTACTAAAAACTATAAATAAATAACGATGTCTCGCTAACAGTTCCTCATGGGCCTTATTATCAACTAGTATGAAAATAAGGCTTTTCTCCATCTCGGTTCTAAGGCTATTTTAGATCCTTACCTTTTACTTTGCACCGTGATTCTTCTTTGATCGCCAACAGAAAACATTTCCTGACACAACCGACACAAATTAATAATAATTCAACACTATTTTCATGTAGAATTCGACGTTAGCAAAAGATAAACAAAATCGTTCAAATCTGACCGCCATGTTCGTTAACTGACGTCAGCGCAGACCGGTCTTTTTCTAACATCGAATTCTACACGAAAATAGTGTTGGTTTATTATAACTTTGTCTCGATTGTGTCAGGAAATGATTTCTTTTGGTGATCAAAAAGGTTTCACGGTGCAAAATAGACGGTAAGGATCTAAAATAGCCTTAGAACCGAGATGGGGTAAAGCTTTATATTCATACTAGTTGATAATAAGGCCCGTGAGGAACTGTTAGCGAGACATCGTTCGCTCAGAGACAGTTCATAAAGGAACTAATGTTTTTGATACTATTATTGTCCTATAAATAAGTAGTCAGCAAGAGAACGTTTTTATTTGTGCCTGTTATTTTCCACCCTATTATAGTATATATGTTATAATAGATATAATGTTGAATTGTTTATTTATCTAGAAATAAAATAAAAACCAAGTACGAACAATCCAAATCAAAAGACAGAATTCGAAGTCCTAAAAACGTTATAGGCAAAATAGTGTATTCAAGCAAAATAGTGTAATCAGCAAATGGACTGCTCCTCGTGTACAAAAATACACGACAAGCAGTGGTAACAGGTGTCCGGAAGAGTAAGCTTACCCTGCCTGGCGCCACACCCGCCATAGCTGCATCCAATCTATTAGGCGAAATGTCAGTCAAATAGCGTGATTGGCCAATGAACTATAGTATGCAAAATGCACGTGATGAACTGTCTTAACGATGTTGTAGACATTAACAGGGTGATAGTAACAGTATACGTGTCAATTAAAAATATCTAGAATAATAGAAGACACTATTACACTGTTAGAAAAAAATCTGGTAAAATTACAGTAAATTTACTGGCAGCAAAAGTTGCCAGTAAATTTACTGTAAATAAACATTTACAGTAACTTTACCTGAAAGCAGTAAATAGAAAATAACTATGAGTTTGGTTTTTTTAACTTTGGTCTGTAAATTCACCGCCATAAAGTAAATGGACAGTTACAGTAAGTTTGTTTTTTAACTTCCAAATGTAAATTTACCCAAAAGCAGTAAATGTTAAAAAAAACTTGACTGTAACTTCCGTTTACAAGCCAGGTACACAACAATTTCCCCGGTAAGAGAAATTTAATCTCAACTGAATAAGAGGCTTAAACATAATCCGCTTGTTGTTGGTAACCGAAAACATAAGACTTATTCTATTTGGTATATTAATTATGTAAGCCAACAGAGGTTGAAACCACCGCTGGTCAGTAACAGCGGCGTTTCCAGGCTTTCAGATGTAAGCTTGCGATACTGTCTATTGCAGGCATTGAAACTGCTTTAGAGACAGTACAGCTAGCACTGGCCAATCGGTTAAATAAATTAACCGTCTTCAAGTGAGCTTGATAACGAGATAATTCAACCTATGGCCAGAAAGTCAAAACCTTTTTTATGAAAGTTTAATCTTAAAATGTTTTTGTGCTAAACCGTATTTGCTACTTTCATTTTATTCGGGAATGCTAGACTATTACGAAGAACAGCTAAGCGGTGTTATATGTCCAATCAAGGAAAGTATTTTTGTTAAAGCTGAACTCCGGTTACAAAAATACCGAAATAGTTAAATAAAAAAAAAGTTAACACCCCCAAGCCGCCATACTTGTTGTCAACTTGTGAAACAAAGATGGTGGATATGGAGGCTTATGACCTGGAGAGGTTAGTCGATCTCACTTCCAGTTCATTTCTAGTCAGTCAGTTGTAGACATCAGGCTTTATTCTTATACACGCTTCACTCATTGCTCTATTTCCCCCCCCCCACCTTATAATATAAGGCCCATATTATTATTGCCACGTCTTCTTGTGAATATCTTACACATATATGCAAATTACCAAATATGTTATCGCACTATAATGTCCAGTGTAATTATAACTAATATTATGCAATAAACAGATAGTTTAGATTTTCACATGTCTTCATGTTAGATTGTATTTTGCTCACGAAAAAGATCGAGGCCAAGGGACATAACTACATTTTTGGGGCGGCAAACAAAACTATGGTGACATGTGAAAATCTAATCTAAACTATCTGGGTAAGTCATATTTTGTATCTTTTGTTTTAGAGTAAAGCTTTAGGCGGCTATAATATTGCAGTAGACACAGTTGATATAATTATTTACAGGCTTACCTTATCAGATATTTTGCAATCTTCAATAATTTGGTATACTGTCAGTGAGTCACTCACTGTTGGGGGGAAATAGAGCAATCAGTGAAGCGTGTATAAGAATAAAGCCTGATGTCTACACCTGACTGACTAGAAACGAACTGGAAGTGAGATCAGCTAACCTCTCCAGGTCATAAGCCTCCATATCCACCATCCTTGTTTCAAAAGTTTGCAACAAGTATGGCGGCTTGGGGGCGTTTACTTTTCTTTTTTTTATTTAAATATTTCGGTATTTTTGTAACCGGAGTTCAGCTTTAATGTTTTGGTTATGTTTAAAGATAGTAAGCTGGCACTGCCAGGCAGGATACGCCCACATTTTCGAGAGATGGTTAGAGAACAAGCAAAATCGAAAGTGATTTTTCCTACAATCAAAGGCTACAATTCATTAAATTACAATTTGATATGCGCAAATATCGAACAGAATCAAGATCTTTAGGTTACAAACATGCATTTCAAGTTTCATCAAAATCGAATTAAAATTGTGACCTATACTGGATCCACAACCTTAATATACCATATTTTAACACTATTAGCGTACAAACGGTGGCCATTTTGTCTGGCAATTATGGTCTGATTTCCCTGAAATTCAAACTCAACCTTACGTATGGTGTAACGGTGATAGAGTCAGGTTTTTTAAATAGGATAATAATCGTGACCCCCAGAGGGACCATAGGCGATTTTTCGGACAATCAGGGGCCATAATTCAGGAAGTTATGAATTGATATGTGAAAATAACAAAAGGAACAGTATTCGCGTACAAACGGCAGCCATTTTGTATGGCAATTTTGTTCAGAATTTTCCCGAAATTCGAACTCAACATTCCTTAGGGTGTAATGGTGATATAATCAAACGATTTTTTAAATCAGATAATAATTGTGACCTCCAGAGGGACCACAAGCTAAACAAAGACGATTTTGCGTATAATCAGGGGCCGTAATTCAGGAAGTTACGATCCGATATGCGCAAATATCGAAAGGAACCAAGATCTTTGGGTTATAACCGTGCATTTCAAGTTTCATCAAAATTGAATTAAAATTGTGATCTCTACAGGGTCCACAACCTTGATATACCATTTTTAACAGTATTCGCGTACGAACGGCGGCCATTTTGTATGGAAATTTTGGTCCGATTTTTCCGAAATTTGAACTCAACCTTCCTTAGGGGTGTAACGGTGATATAATCAAACGATTTTGTAAATCGGTTAATTATTGTAACCTCCAGAGGGACCACAACCTAAACCAAGACGATTTTGCGTATAATCAGGGGCCATAATTCAGGAAGTTACAATCCGATATGCGCAAATATTAAAAGAAACCAAGATCTTTTGGTTATAACCATGCATTTTAAGTTTCATCAAAATCGAATTAAAATTTTGACCTCTACAGGATCCACAACCTTGATATACCATTTTTTAACAGTATTTGCGTACGAATGGCGGCCATTTTGTATGGCAATTTTGGTCCCATTTTTCTGAAATTCAAACTCAACCTTCCTTAGGGTGTAACGGTGATATAATAAAACGATTTTTTAAATCGGATAATTATTGTAACCTCCAGAGGGACCACAGACTAAACCAAGACGATTTTGCGTATAATCAGGGGCCATAATTCAGGAAGTTACAATCCGATATGCGCAAATATCGAAAGGAACCAAGATCTGTGGGTTATAACCATGCATTTCAAGTTTCATTAAAATCGAATTAAAATTGTGATCTCTACAGGGTCCACAACCTTGATATACCATTTTTTAACAGTATTTGCGTACGAACGGCGGCCATTTTGTATGGTAATTTTGGTCCGATTTTTCCGAAATTTGAACTCAACCTTTCTTAGTGTGTAACGGTGATATAATGGAACGGTTTTTCAAATCGGATAATAATTGTAACCTCCAGAGGTACCACGAGCTAAAATAGGTGGATTTTCGGACAATCAGGGGCCATAATTCAGGAATTTAATTTCCGATAGGTGCAAATATCGAAAGGAACCAAGATCTTTGGGTTTTAAACATGCATGTAAAGTTTCATCAAAATCGGTTCAAAATTGTGACCTCTATATGGTCCACAAGCTAAAAACGTGATTTTTCGTACAATCAGGGGCCATAATCCATGAAGGTTTGATCCGATACATGCCAATATCGAAAGCAGTCGAGATCTTTTGGGGATAAACCTATATTTTAAGTTTCGTCAAAATCGGACAAGAATTGTGACCTGTAGAGAGTCCACAAACAATTGTGGACGGACGGACGTCCGGACAGGGGCGACGACATAATACGTCCACATGAAAATGTGGGCGTATAAAAAATGACGGTATTGTTAGTAGGAAGTTCTCAAGTGCAAAAACTATAAGAGCATGTCTCAACCAAGCGTAGATTACACAATTGGAATATTCAAGAGTGTGATGTTAAATACGTAGGAATAAGTGGAGGCCTAGATAGGGGCGCCATTTCAACCTCGTGGGTTACCTCTGAGCACTCTGGTTTCCTCCCACTGCTAAATACCCCTACGCGCAAGCGAATTATTGAAATACAATTTTTAAAAAAACCCATATGTTAGTCCCGAAATGACCTAGTTGTGTTGAGTGGACGTTAAACCCCATTTTTTCTCCCTCTCTCATTAGGGAATAGTATCAAAGGTTATGCTCCAAGTTACGTGATCGTCCACGTGGGTGGGAACGACTTAGACACGCGAGAATATGGGTCAGCTGAACACGCCGTGTTGGAACTAATGCATAAGTTAATACTGCAAAATGTCTTTCAAAATCCAATATACTACCCGTTTATATGTGTATAAGATTAGTATTGTATGGGGAGGGGGTGGAGGTAAATGTATTTTGGGGGACAGAAACCACTTGGTTTAATATTGACAACATGTACTTTTGTGGACAGAAATAATTACGTTCATAATTGAGCTTAAAGTTAGCGTTTTCAAAATATAAAATTATAATGGTACTTTTATAGAGAACTGGAACTGCAAATTAAAAACATTGGTATCTAATTTTAGAAATCTATGGATTTTAATCACCATTTCTCCGTTAAAGATACATATATTTTTTTTATTGCTGTAATTATTTGACAAAACCGCTAAAAAAATTCTTAGATCAAGTAAAACTTGGCCGATAATAAATATCAGAAATCAATCTTCCCATAAAATTGAAACATTTTCATCTCAACATTAACTGAACTATATTGGTAAATATTTAAGGGCGGGTGTATTATGTAGTATTGGTCAATTTGTAAATTAAACGACAATAGTGATTCATATGAACACTAATAAATTTTATATTGCAAATTAATTTGGAATATATTAACCCTACAACTCCATCAATTTTTTTGCGAGTCATCAAAATAAAATATAAATAAATTTAATTTCAAATTTAATTAAATTGAAAAGAACATTATGTTACAATATACTGTTTGAAATGTAGTATCATAGAATTTAACAAAAATGATAAGAAATCTATATTACAATATACAGAATAATTCTAAATTACGGAAGCTCAAATACGAACTAATTTTGTTTTTTTTCGATTTCCTATTTCTATATTTAATTTTTAATTTTGTAAAATAATTTTTAATTTTGTGAAATAATTTTTAATTTTAAACTAATAATTTTTAATTTCAAACTTATAATTTTTAATTTTAAACTTATAATTTTTAATTTTAAATTTATAATTTTATATTTTGT
Source organism: Patella pellucida (assembly GCA_917208275.1). Classification (NCBI taxonomy): domain Eukaryota; kingdom Metazoa; phylum Mollusca; class Gastropoda; family Patellidae; genus Patella; species Patella pellucida. The sequence goes on along the minus strand of CAKJPN010000006.1, from coordinate 761 downwards.
ATTTTAATTTCTATTTTGTAAAATAATTTATAATTTTATAAATTAATTTTTAATTTCAAACTTATAATTTTAATTTCAAACTTATAATTTTAATTTTAAACTTATAATTTCATATTTTGTATTTTAATTTCTATTTTGTAAAATAATTTATAATTTTGTTTTTCTCGAGCATTATGGCACGATCGTATTGAACTGTCGTCAGCCACCTGGCATTATACCGTTACGTGAAACAATGTAACAATCATAATCATTGGACTTGCACTGATTTGAACTGACCTCAGCGACCTGTCGGCCATAACCTTCATAATTGACGGCCCAGGTTTAACTTAAATTATCACAAGCTAATTTCAAAGCTAATCTAATGCTTCGATACAATTTCTTATTGCCGACCTACTCTTATATCGAATTCCAACTGCCAAGGGATCTTTTACGTGCACTCTGATGTGTTTACGGGACCTCGGTTTTTCATTTTCGTCCCATCCGAACGACTAGGCAGCTGTCCTTATCAGGCCCTCAGGGGAAATCACGTCGGAAATTCGAGATGAACTTTCTCAGCCAATGCAGGGATCGAACACTCGACCTTCAGGCTAGCGAACCAGCGCCTTATCCACTTAGCCACCGTGATTCCCCATATAAAAGTCAAAATTGCGTTCACTACATTTCTCCGATGTAAATATGATTGATAAGTGTCTCCACTCTCCGTCTGAGAGAGAGAGAGCGAGAGAGAGAGAGGGGGAGGGGGTTAATTCAAGAGATGAATA